>WMED01006265.1:0-18633 GCA_019650415.1 Pipa parva | reverse complement strand
AAGGCCAGATAGAAGAACATTGCAGTAGTCCAAGCGAGACAGGACAAGAGCATGCAAGAGCGTATTATCAGTGGAATGAGAGAGAAAGGGGCGGATCTTGGCAATGTTGCGACGAAAGATTCGACAAGATTTAGCAGTGGAAGAGATGTGTTTAGAGAAGGAAAGAGCAGAGTCAAAAGTCACTCCAAGACAACGAACAGAGGTTACAGGGTTGATATTCGCACCATCCACTTGAATGGAAAATGTAGGAATGGGACCAGGTTTGGGTGGGAATATAATCAGTTCTGTTTTAGCAAGATTCAACTTGAGGTGGCGCTTGGCCATCCACGAGGAGATTGCCAGAAGACAATTTGAGTATAAGAATAAGTACCATTTCTATTCCATTGCTGTCTACGGTGTAGTCCTCCTTATAATATAAATAAGATATGACAATATTTCTATCAGTGAGATTTATTTTACAGTAGCACAAACAGTTTGCAACATAATAGATTAAGGCTGTTGGATTGCGAGCTAACAAAAGATCCACATTTTACCAAACAGCCATGGCTATATGGCTTCTTTTACTATAAAGAGTGTGGATCTATCAAAGTGTACATTGTCCTTTTTAATACAGTTTGCCACAAATCAGCACTTTGCCAGCTTTGCATACTCGGCAAAGGTCGTTATTATCTGCAATGTGTTAAATTGTCTCAAAGTTTGGTACATAATGCTGAACATGTATTTACATACCACAATCACCATTAATAGTATCAGTTACGAGTTGAAGTGCCATTTCACTAAGTCTTGAAAAGGTGGATTTGTCTTTGCCAAAGTTGGCAAACTGGGTAGCTTAAAGTTGGGCTTCTGTCATTATTCTGGTTTCAGGATATAAAAACACAGCAACCAAATGTGAGCTAGATATTGTCTGTCATTAACATTTACGCTGCTGTTCTAAGGTGATAGTGCTAAAATATGGTGATGTGGCTTCTTATGGTATAAACCGCCAGTATATATTTATTTGTTAATGCAGAAAAAGATAGTTATGGCAGTACTGTCTCCTTTATTTGAATCCATGTAGAGATAAGATTGTGTCAATATGCCCATTTATGAGAAATCTGCTCTAATACACCACCACTACTATTTACCTCACAATACTCAGAAATCACTGCACGTTAGCAGGCTAAATAGAGGAAATACTTCCTACGGTATGAAGTGTAATGGAGACTACTCCTAAGGGGTGTTTTTAAGGCATATTACGCCCTTTCAGATGTTAATAGACTAGCAATATACTCTCCCCCACCACTTTTTTTTCCAAAACCAAAGTGTTCTGTTTGGAAGGAACCTATAAAGCCTTACCAGGTGGGCTCAATGGGAAATATAGTATTTATAAAATTCGTAAAAGTTTTCTCCTGGTATATCAATGTACCTTTATTTAGGTTTAAAATATCTATATCGCCAATATCACTGTTTATTAAGTCCCTTCTGATCGTTTTTTTATCACTGAAAAGTGTGTGCCTGGTTGAGGGTGTTGAAAACCCATTATCCCCTATGGAGATAGTTTAGAACATGTTTTCTAAGATCAGTGATATCAGTAGCGATGGAAAAGTAGCTCAATTGAAAGTAATGCAAAGCATAGTGGTATTAATGCATCGATATTTATTTATATCGATCTTTCTCGATATCGATACATTTTATTCGGCATCACATAATTTGAGGGAAATCGAAAATGTGGCAAAAAGTAAAAAAATGTAGATAAGGTGCCAAATAGTGCCAAAACGGTTTGAATTGCGGTGAATAGGACAAAATGACCTTTATAAATTTCCACAATATAGATGAGTAGAGTTTACACACACACAAACAGTAGGTTTTAACCTTTTTAATCGACCATAATGCAGGTTACATAACAACGTTTCAGGGGGTATAAACCACCCTTCATCAAAGGATGTACAAACTCTACTCATCTATTTTGTGGTGCCTGCCCCACACCCAGGAGTTTATCACCACCGCCTGAGGCGAATCATTATTTTGGTGTGCACGTATACTAAATCTTTATAAATTTCACCCATTTTACATATCTCAGTGGAATGCAATAGGCGGAAACTCTCATAAACAACACTAACAATGACTAACACTAACAGGGCTGTAGTATTATGCAAGGGAAATAATCTGGTAGGGGATAATCATTCCCCTGAACCCCTGCATGTGTTTTATTGCATGTTTTGTTTTTCTCTGTAAAATATAGAACAGACCTAGTTATTTTGACAATTCAGTGAATGCTTACCACAGTACTCTTTCAGGGGTTAAGACTAAAACTAGGTATGTACTAGATGTTATTGAACAAATTGTCAGATCTACAGAACTTCTTTGAGTGTGTTTGGAGGATTTAAATGCTGACCTTTGAACCCAATAGCTTTAATTTTAATGTAATTAATTCATTTACATAGCCAGTGCAGTATGTTCTAATCAACATCAAAAAAAATGGGATTTCATTTGTGTTCTCTACACTATTGTCTGAAAGGTAGAATGGGGAAAATTAATTAGGCAAATGCAGCAAATAATCTCGAAATGGCATGAATTCCTTTACAGAGTGAATGTCTGCGGTAATCCCTGTTCTACAGACAGGAGGCTCTTGTCATTGAGGACTTTTAATCCATTGCCTGAAGCATGAGAGTATACTGGGGTCTGGTTAACAAGTGTGGGAATTATCAAAAAAATCAACATCAGTTTTAATAGGCAGAAGTATTTTAATTTCACAGTTAATAGCAATGATCAATAGATTTGCTGAATATGGTAAAGTAGAAAAAAAAGAAAAACACAACAACGTGGGAGTGATGAACTAAAGCCAGGAAGCAGAAGAGTTTGTGGGAAAAAAAATGTATTTTTCTATTGTGTCCAATGGTGAGACAATAATAGCATTGATGACAAGATACATTTCTTTTACTTAATCATGAAATGAAACCTTTACAGAATTGCAGACTAATGCTGTTTAATTAAAAAAAAAAAACACTTTACTTCCAACAATGTGACCCTTTGGGGGCGATTCCTTTATTTTTTTTTTGTCTTAGAGGTAATTTAAATAAGAGGAGCATAGAGTTATTTTGCTTAGGTTATGACATTGCAAAGCCTTGGCAATTTACTTCATTGAAGTGTGATTAAGGAACAGTGAAGAGAATCCTTAACCTGCTTTGAGTATCTTTGTTAGGGAAGGCTTCACTTCTTGTGTTTACAGGAGCAATTGAGTAGAAAGCATGGCACATGGAGAATTGTCTCTCTTCAGACTGAAAGGGGATTTAACACATTATTGAAAACCTTTCTTTCTTTTAATTTAATTTATATTTATTTTTTTTTCTCTACTGCATTGTGAGCCACTAATGAAACAAAAATAAAAGGTGATGCGCCTAATGAAATAATCAGAGACAATCAAACGCCTGGGATTGTCTACATATGTCAGAATGGTAGGAATCCTTTAGAGAGATCACCAAATATAATTGATAAATCCCAGCTGAGCGATTCCCCTGCCTTGAACTGAACAGATTGCAGTGCGAGCTCTAACAAGGAAATTCCCAGTGGGCTTTTACAGGCAGGAAAAAAAAAAAAGGGTTGTAAGAAAAAAAGGCTGTTAAAATGATCTCAATAAACCTGGTGGATTTAAACTAACCGTCCATGCCTGGGCAAGATCGCAGGGGGAGCCTTGATTTATATCCTAAAAGGACGGACAGCGCTTAGTCCGTGCAATGACCCCTTTACAAGGAAAGTTACAAAATGAGAAACTGTTTCGGGGGGGGAACTATAGCTTGCGCCTTTAAAAGGTGAATTTATGGATTGTTGGCTGTGCTCGGTGCAGGTTCCTGTCCCCTCCTCTAATCTCTACTAGATGATTTTTGCATGTGTTGTGTGACAGCAGCAGGGGAAAGGGAGTGGGTTGAGCCTGCCTTAGTCTCCCATTGTCAGTTTGCCTTTTGCTTAGTGTATGGAAAACCTGTCTGAGAGATCCTGTGTCATCTCTCTGCATGTGGACAGGAAAAGTCAGTATTGCTCTCTAGGCTGCTCTCCTTCCCCTCTCTCTCTCTCTCTCTCTCTATGAGTGATTTCCTTTCATTCAGCTCAGCTCTCAGCCAATGATCAGCACAGACCAGGATTAGTTTACTCCGACCGGTCAGCAAAGCAGAGGCTTAGATGAAACGGATGGATCTATAAGCTCCAGCTCTGCAGCCTTGTTCATTTTTTTTTTTTTTTTTTTCTTTCCCTTTCCAGCAACAACAGTTGTGCCTCATTATCCAGTCCCTGATTCATTTATTTCCCCAGAAAGGCTGAAGTTTCCAATTTATTTTATTTTTTTGTTTGCTCTGCGACTGTTTTACTAGCAGAGATGATGAGGATGATGATGAAGAAGTCTGGATTCCCCCTGCATTTATATTAAATGAAACTGACCCAAGTCACCTGTTCCCTTCAGTTTTTATAGATCCACTTGGACTTGGACAGGACTGAAGCAGAAAGAACTAAGGCTGGATAAGGAACTACAGATTGTGTGTGTTTGCACATCAGCATGGGCTCTTTGGCTTGGATTGCATTTCTTTTTTTGGGAATAACATTAATAAGGAGGGGGGACTGTCAGAATGTCAAAAATAACCTGCCAAGGCTTAAACTATCCTATAAAGGTAAGGCTGATCTCTACACCCACTCACACAACCTTTCAAACTTCATGGCTCTGGGATATTTCTTTTGTTCTCACGTGGTTGCTAATTCATTGTCTGTAGTTAATATAGCTGGGGATTTTCCAAAAAAAAAAAAAGGAGGGGGGGGGGGAACTAACCTAATAAAAAAAAAAAAAACTGATTATCTGAGCCATCAAATTTAAAAAAAAAAAAGAGGTTTTCTTTGTTTTACTTTTTTTCTTAACTCCCTCTCATTACTTAGTTGTGCTTGTTCTGAAATTTGGCAGTTCTGGAGATCTGGGAGTTGAATTCTGGGGGCTTAACCAATGTCACTTTGAAATACAAACCCCCATGGTCTAAGTATGGTATCCAGGTGGGAATTAAAAGGCTTATTGGGGTTTGGGGTGGATGTGTGGAAGCAATGAACATATTGATAATGTCATTTCTTTTTATATACAGGTAGGAATGAAAGTATTTTATTTACAGAGATCTCGCTAGAGCAACCATACAACTGCCAGCTATTACAGGACTGACTGTATAGTGAAGGGAAATATCTGCAGTGTTGTAAAGGTGAACATGACACAAGTGTAATAGCAGTAAATGTACAGTCCTGTTTAGATAAAGGTTCCTGGCATTTCCACTCAGCAGCACAATGACAAAGTAGAGCCACTGCATCCTTAGCCCTTATCTGCACAGTGTATGTTACCATTTATTTATACGTTGTCTGCAGTATTGGCAGAATAAAAATAAGTATATCAAAATCCAAATATAAAAAAATTATATGAGAGTTGTGTGTGCGTTCTACAGATTTCTAATCACATTTACCAGACTATATTAAATTTGACTTTAGTCAGTGTATATATACGTATATACATACACTGCGTTTTTACAAATAAAAAATCCCTTATCAGAGATATTGGATCTTCCCGGTTAGCTGCGTGTCTACCATATGAAATGAAATGATGTGCTAGGAGAAATAATTTATCCTTTTTTTACTTCGTACTGAATAACTGTCTTTGTGATAGGAAGACATGACACAAGTGTGAAAAACACATCTGTGATAGCAGAATGTTATTTTCACACTTCATTTCAGCTAAGTAACTGCTTGTAGATTCATTTTATTGTCACATCACATTCCCTATTTACATTTTTTTTGGACTTACAGGGCCATGGCTTTAGCATTGAATTTTATATACACCCACATTTTTATTATACACATATATACATTACATGTAATAGATATCTATATATGTGTATATTAACACACACTACATTCTTCCTGTAAGAGATCGAGCACATAATGATCAGTAATGGATGGGCTGAATGTTGTTGAGTTTGGAAGTTTATTTCCACATGACCATTAGATTACAAATAAAGAAGACACATGCTGGGGAACCATGTTTCTAGTCTTTTTTTGTCTTTGATTTTATGGCTCTGTCGGTGCCTTTTTGCCTTTCTTTTTTGTTTTGTTTTTTTTCAATCTGCGCACACAGTTGCTTTGCAAAAGTGAAAACACTGTAGCCAGTTGTAAGTATTTTGTTTTCCAGAATAATGGCACTCCTGTGCTTTTTTGTTTTTTCTAACTAATTACATGTCAAACACAGCTGTAATGTGCAGTACATTCATTCTTAAAACATTTCCAAAGTGATTCATTGAAGGGTTAAATCCCTGCCAAAGCTAATTTCCTATGGTCAATTGTTTTCAAAGGTTCATTCCAAGCCCTGTCATTTCTCAGTCTGCCAAATACAGGTCTAAAGTGGTGAAAGTTACCATGCACACTTATTTTACTAAGGTTTCTGTCACTTTGGCTGAAATCAGAAAAATAAAAGAGCATGAACAAAGGGAGAAGACTAGAGACATTTACCATGTGTGTGTTCTTTTTAATGCTGTTTTACTACAAGATGAGACTATCGAAACCACACATTTGGCCATATACAAGTGAGCAAGTGAACAAATGGCATCTTTGGCTCATTTCTATGTAGGTGGAGTATTGGGGCACAAATTTGGACTTGCAAATGTAGCAAGACTGTAAATCTCAACTTAAAAGGACAGATTTAACTCAGTCTTTGAAATGCAGGGAACATCGGACTATAGATTACTACTTCTTTTCACAGTACAGAAAGCCTGTCCTGAAACACATGCAGTTAGCTGTGGTCCTAACCAATAACCTGTAAAACAAGTCAGAATGTGTCCAAGAGCTTTTTTTTGTTGTCATTTTTATTATTCAAAGTAAAACTGGAATTATTCATTTCTATCTTTCAAGTTTGGATTGGCCATATCATTGGAAACTTGTACTTTGTTTTAATTTAAATATAATTTATGGTTAAGTTTATTTAATTACTTCAGATTGATGTAGGTAAATGAATGTTGTAAAACAGAATTTTAATTGTATATTCCAAGAGTACCTGATGAAAGATCAAGATATATTACTAGACAAATAGTTTCCTATTTCTTTTTCTAGATTTTTGAGATATGCTAATGGCCACTAGGTGTCTGTTTTATACCAGTTGGAAACTTGCTCCTAGAGACATAAGTAACAGTTTTAAAAAATGAACCATATAATTGGCCAAGTTGCTTGTAAAAGCTATTAAATTACCTCGACATCTATTACTTAACACAAGTGTAATAGCTGATTAATTACAAACATTTATTATTTGTGTGCAATGTTAGGTTTTAAACTGCAGCTAAGCAGCTGAAAAGGGAAACACATGCCATCTTTGTAAGCTGGAGAAGTCTATTAATTTCACTTTATTCAAACATTAAAATATTAGGGGCAACTTACATTATGCCTTAGACAGGTCTCTGAAGCCAGACATATTTTCTTTGGTGTTTGCGTGCATGTGTGTGTGTGAGTTTGTACATATATAAGAAGATAAAGACTAATGGGTATGCTTCAAATGAGATCATTTTATGATATCTTCCAATTATATTTATAAATACACATAAGTAGAGCAAGAATGTCTGCACTTAAAAAATATTTTATTTCATGCCTTATTCAAGAGCAAAAAATAAACAACGATTTTTATTTGTCCATAGAGTATTTATCTTTCAACAATAAAATGCAAAATTCAGAAGCAATTTCTGACTTTTTTTAAGAAATCTGCATTTTGCCTTCTATGCAGTTGTTAAAGCAGCATAACATTTGGGCTTTAGAGGTAAAATAAATGAAAAGAAAAATAATTATCTTAATATTCACTGACAAGTTTCAAATCGCCTCTCCATTTTTAATGCCTTGCTATACAAGTACTGTATTCAGGGGGTTATTCACTAAAGTCTGAATTGTTACGTACAGTTGCGAATTCACCAGATAAAGTCAGTCACAATAGACTGCTACTGTAGCGGTCGCGTCTTTATAATGAGAATATTGTCGCAGATGCGACTTTATTATGGGAAAATTGTCGCAATCTTAACATTAAAAAATTGTTGCAACTTTACAATGGGGAAATTGTCACGGATTTGCTATGGGAATCCGCTGTTTGTGAATTCAACAGTCGAATTCGCACCTTAGTGAATAACCCCCTTAGTCTCTTCCAGCGGGTAAGGGAAGTTGGTACTACATATAGTATAGTCTCTTCCAGCGGGTAAGGGAAGTTGGTACTACATATAGTATAGTCTCTTCCAGCGGATAAGGGAAGTTGGTACTACATATAGTCCCTTCCAGCGGGTAAGGGAAGTTGGTACTACATATAGGGGGTAATTCACCATAGTGCGAAGAGAGCTCTGGATCCTTTGCATCACTTCGCACACACTGTTGTGCGCTCGCTGATGTCCTGCACGCGGACCTCAGCGAATGCTTTAAAGGGATTCCAGTCTCGGTGAGGCGACTTGAGTCATCTCGCCGAGACTGGAAGCCCTTTAAAGCGTTGACTGATTTTCGCGTGCAGGACATCAGCGAGCGCACAACAATGTGTGCGAAGTGATGCAAAGGATCCGGAGCTCTCTTCGCACTATGGTGAATTACCCCCATAGCCTCTTCCAGCGGATTAGGGAAGTTGTTTAATCTGGGCTATAAAGAAACTGTTATTAAGTGCATTACAAAAAAAAAATCTACAAAAACAAAACTTTACTATCTATGAACAAAATGCATGCATGTACATGCAGAGAGTTTTGGAAAAAATAACTCAGATTCACAAGTCTGAAGTGAAAGGTTATTAGAGGGAGATGAACATATGCCACTTAACGTTAACCCTTTCAATGCACACATCCAAATGCTCAAATACATAATGAAATTGGTGCCTGTGCATCATTACCTGTACCATTATCAGAATATACATTTGTTAAACTGTCCATTTGCATAATAATATAAACTGCTAATGGAGATATTTGATATCAATTAACTGAAAATAATTTGAAAAAACTGTGTGAAATGTGTGATCTGTAAATTTTAATAAAGAAATAAGTTTATATCCTAGCTTTAGCCACTGGTAGAGACATATAAATTGGTCACTGTTCCGTTCACTAAAAAATTTTTGGCAGAAAAATTTGAACTATTTCAGAACAGTTTAAAGTGGATTTTGAAAGTGTTCATCTAAGTGACCAAAAACATTCAAGAGGGTTATTCACTAAGGTGCGAATTCGACTGTCGAATTTGTAAACAGCAGATTCCCATAGTAAATCCGCTACAATTTCCCCATTGTAAAGTCACGACAATTTTTTTTAAAGTTAAGATTGCAACAATTTTCCCATAACAAAGTCACAAATGCGACAGTAGCAGTCTATTGCGACTGTCTTTATCTGGCAAATTTGCACCTATACACAACAATTTGGACTTTAGTGAATAACCCTCTCAGTGTTTCTAGACAGTGATTCCATGGGCAAAATTTATTAAACTCTGAAACACCGCTCTCAGGCCCTAATTCGCCATTGTGCGAAGTGAGCCACGAAGCGTTCGGCTCACTTCGCACACGGCGTTATGCACATGCTGATGTCCTGTTTGCGGACATCAGCATGCGCATTAAAGGAATTCCCCTCCCGGCGAGAGCACTCGAGTCTCCTCGCCGGGAGGGGAATCCCTTTAATGCGCTCACTGATGTCCGAAAACAGGACATCAGCGGGCGCATAATACCATGTGCAAAGTGAGCCAAACATTCGCGGCTCACTTCGCACAATGGTGAATTAGGGCCTCAGTCTTTCCAAGTTTACTGAGTGAAATCTCATGAGATTTTTCGAGATTGAGTTTTTTTATCTAATTTTTTTTTAATTTTATTCAATGGAAAGGTAGCCATACCTTACATTAGTAGCATGGCTACCTTTCCAATTTTAAAAAATTGAGATAGAAAAACTTGATCTCGAAATCTCACGGGAACAATGCAAGATTTCTCTCGGTAAACTCTGAAAGATCCAGAGCGGTCTTTCAGAGTTTAATAAATTTCGCCCAAGCTTTGCCTCTAAACATATTAGAAAACATTACTTTTGGAACTATTATATACTGTATATTAAGCATCAAAATTATCAATGTAGTTGCACTGTGTGTTAGGTGAACATAAAACATAACTTATTACATGTTTTACAAACTTGTGTAATTGCCTTTCTTGTTATATTTCAATGCTTTTTTAAAAAAAAATTCACTGGACTTTTTAAATCCACTGAATTATATAGGGCTGATAGAAATTGCTGATATTGAAAAAGATGGATATCAACAGATATCAGTAGTCTGTTGAAGCTGGCACACTTTGCAATGTCTTGTGTGTTGTTAACATTAGATTCATATTGATGTTCTTTCTCTATACAAAAGCTCATCCAACTGTGGCACAATGACATCATTGGACATCATAGGGAATAATCGGTGTTTGCCAGGCTAAAGCAGGACATAACTTCCGGTGAAAAAAAAAATTAATGAAACGGCTTTATAAATCAGCAAAAAAAAAGTGATATTGCCTATATATATAATATATATTATATATATATATATATTGCCTATATACCTTTAACAGCTCAAATGTTTTTTGACTTTTGTAAATATCTGATTCTGGTTACAACCATGGTAATAGACAAAGCCTTTACAGTAAGCTGATCTCTTGAGAGAGGTATTGATTGGTAGGATTCGTAAGGATTTTCAGACTTTTGTCTTCAGACAGTTTAATGGGGCCCCTCCATTGTACATGTTACACTTTATTTGTAGATTAATGTACACATACATATTACACCACAATGTTTCTCTCAAACTTACAGTTTGTTTGTTTATTTTGGACTACACTGTTCAGTCTTATGAACTCGCTGTGTGGAGAGACAACACATAAACCATGTGGTTGTTTCAGTATTATGTACTTAGTAAGGTCAAAGGCCAGTCACTGGTCAAGAAAGAACCTCCTTGGATGAATCCATAGACAGCATGTTTTGGGGTCAGTAAGAGATACTATGAGTGAAAAAATGCACGGCTTTTTTGTCTGATGTCAGAAGATCCCACAAGCTGTAAGCTTAAGTGGCAGTAAATTCATCCCATTTAATAAAAAGACTTGATAGGGTGATAGTCAGATTTTTACCCTGGGGTTTAATTGCGCTACTATTATTATCAGATCATCAATATCCCCATCAAATACTGTCACTCAGACATCACACTTACATATTTCCTGTATATTTGTTATCGTATTTGCTTAATTACTTCACATTCCTTTTTGAAGTTAACTTCTAGTCTGTGATTGCGGAGACAAACTCTCTAACAGAATTAAAAGTACCTAACCTTCTATTAAACAAAAAAAATAATATTGCAGCTAAGTAAACTTACTTGAGTCTAATTTTATTCTGTGAACATTTTGCACAATTGAATTTTGTGGAAAACACTTAAAGTCCTAATTCCAGATGTAACTTGCTCTCCAGCATAACTGAAGTTAAGTTAGATTTAATTAGCAAGCTGAATGCACATGAAACTACTTAATAGTTCTCCCCTAAAGCCTACTTTTTCTTGCCTTTATCTCTAAACCCTAAGTACTAAGGGTCTAATCCTGTCATTCTTTTTACAATGGGTAGTGTTCTTTCCACTTGACATAAATGAGGTAATCTCAGGGTACTGTTTCCTAAAGTAGCCTTTGGACATGTTCACCTTCATTCTTTTTAGCTGAATATCATTTCTCCTAGTATTATAAATGTTCAAATCCTTGAAGGAACCTTGTAAGGTCAGGATAATTTCCATTTAGCATTGTCATGAGTCTAACCTGTTATCTGTAAAAGAAAACCTAAAAAGAAACATCCTATATCCATAGATTTATTTTCACATAATCTCACTATATATATATATATAACTTACCCTTGTGAAAGCCACAAACATTAATCAAAAATATCAAAAACTGTTATCACTTTTGAAATTTATTGTACAAAATTCCCAATCAGTCCCAAGACTGATGCCTGTGTATGATATATACGTATATATACAGTATATTATAATACAGAAATGGGAGAAGTACTCATTTACAATTTAAATGAACAATAAGCATTAATCATGAAAATACACTGCTGTTTAAGTGCCAGGCAGTGACTGAGGTAAGTGGATGATGGTCCCTGAACCACAGAGCTTTCAGTCTAAATAATAAATAGAAGGGGGACTTGCATACAAATAAGGAGAACAATAAGTACAGTAAACAAAAGTGGTGAGTCATTGGCTAATATGGGCAAATCATAAGCAGATTTTTACTAGCAGACAATTACTTAAGCATAAAACTAAAATTAGTGAATGGAAAAAATGAAAACCAGTGTTTATGCTCAAACCAGCAGGATTGGAGTTTGATTTTGAAAGAATTATGGGATTGTTCTTGAAGTCAGTAAAACTATATCGAATAGCAATATGGGCTGCGAGAGAGGGATTTAACATAGGAAAGGGAAGTGCGGGGATTCGGGAGTAGAGTAGAAAGACAATTGCTCTATGAGATTGTAGGAGGATAGTATGGTTTATAAGCCTTCTACTGAATCATTTCCTGTTTGTTACAAATTACAGTCATCTGTAAAACTAATAATAGATGTCACAATACATATAATCATTTGGTGTACACTATATTAGAGGGAACTAAGCTAAATAATGTTATCTGTATGATATCCCAAATCATTTATTTTTAAATAATACCATTCATTTCTGTCACATCAATAAACATCACTGTGCAGCTTTCATAAAATTATAATATTAACGTACCATTTTCTGACTTCAGGGTCTCTTATTTGAAGCACTGTGCTAATAAACTCACCAGGCTATCATTTTTTATAGCACTGTAGAAGGTGACCAGCTGTGGGGCTGTATATTTCTGCTATAAAAGTGTCCTGTAAGTGTCATAAAGTGAGAGGGATTGCTGTGTTGATAAGAAAGCACCAGGTATATCTTCTACTTTTGCAAGTACAAAAAGATGCTATAACTATTCCATTAATTATTTTTTATCAGTATTAAATGACTTTAATAAACAGTATGCTTTGTTTTAAGGCAGCAACTGTTTTTCCTTGAGAAGAAAATCCAGTTAGCTTATTTAGCAGTTTAAAGTGCACCTGTCACCTCAACAAACTCTAATACTAATTAATTTAGGTTCTACTAATGAAATAAACGTTTTTGTAAATATATATATATATGTATATATTTTAAAATGTACCTTTTATACAGTGTTTCTCTCTGTCATCTTCCCTGTCAGCCTGACTTTTCTTTTCCGGGTTGGGCGGGGCTAAATGATATTATAGCTCCTCCAATCAGATCCTTTAAATCACAATCTAGCAGGGATCTGATTGGAGGAGCTATAATGTTAATCATATAGCCCCTCCCAGCCTGTCTCAGGAAAGAAAAGTCAGGCTGACAGGGAAGATGACAGAGAGAAACGCTGTATAAAGGTACATTTTTTTCAAATACATATACAGTATATATATATTTAATTGAATTATTGGGCTTTCCTTCTCTCACAGATGTTGAAGTCTCACAGGCATCATTCAATTGCTCTTTTAAAGAACATGCAACTGATAAAATAATAGCTGGAATTTTGAAAAGTTTGGGTCATTTATACACACTATAAATTATATTATTTTTATAAATATTTTTTTTAAATATAGAAGGATAACTAAAGGCTTGTTAGTCAAGGCAGTTATTATTAAGAGTGTGTGTGTGTGTGTGTGTGTGTGTGTGTGTGTGTGTGTGTGTCTGGGGTGTTAATATACTTACCTGAGCATGTTTTTTCTCCAGCACTACCCTGCTCTGTGTTTAAAGATGATCTTATTTTATTCAATCCCAGCTCTACAGTTTCTTTCAGGTTCACATGTCCTCTTCAACATCACTGATGTGAGCAACCTCCGAAGCAGTATTAGCATGTATTAAGCACTAAAGCAGAGCATTTGATGTTGCATATGCCCAAATGCCACTGCAAAATAAAATTAAACATTAGTAAGATATCAGTACTTATTAGGTCAGGATCACACTGGCTGTTTTGCAGCTTTTAATTAGGTTGCTTCTGGTTTATAGTTCAAAACAATTTGTTGTTTATCCCAAAGAAAACAGTGAATGCTATTTCTCCATCTCAACTACAAAATAGTCAGTGTGGCCCTGGCCTAATAATTGCAAGAAAAAGGGGTGTTTTCCTCTCAGCATGAAAGCAGCTGCAACAGTTTATTCAAAAGCAGTTCAGTCAATTCATATGGAGAAAGACAAATGAACAACAGACTATTTTAGCAGTTGCTTACAGGTGACAGAAAGAAAAACCTTCAGTGGAGATTTTAGTGCACAAGAATGTGGCCATGCATCAACTCTGTTATTTTGATTTCATTTGCCACCCAGTCCACTGGTCTATCTAACCTGTTCTATCTAATCTCATTTGATTAGATTTTTAACGATTGATTTTGCAGAATATTCAGTTTACGGAGGCATTCTTATTTGGAGCAAGATCCCAGCTTAGCTGCTATTGACACAAAAGTACTTTCATAATGCTAGCATCCATTATTCCATGATTTATATTATATTATTAGTTCATGTTTTAAACAATGGTTCTAAGAGAAGCCTTCTCTAGATATATTCTTGAGGGCCCATACACGAATTAATGGAAGAACTGAAAAATGTGCCCTTTTATATATCGACCCCCCCCCCAAAAAAAAAAAGTACTAACAAGTGATTCCTTGATTGCAAATTCCATAAAAATAGAATAACTTGCTTTAAAAGATTTATTTTTTCCATTCCTTTCTTCCAAGAATAATTACAGAGAACATAAAAAATAGCACAGGAGATGACACTGGATGTCAGACTGAAGAGTACCAGCTGCAAGAAATTCAATATATAAAAAAAATACTAATAAATGAGGTAGAGCAGCGTTCACGTTTAGATTCTTAGCTTGTTATTAGGTGTAGACCTTTTTGTCATTTTATGCTTCAATGGTAGAAATTGCATAAGAGACATTATAAGAAATAATTGTGGTCAATGGTAATATTTAGCTCAGGGTATACAGTACCCTCCACCACCATGCTACTGAATTGGTGAGAGCATGCTGGGAGCTGTAGTTCTTCAACAATTTTATTGTAAAGGTTCCCTGTATGGTGTAGCTTTAAAGTATTTGGTATGAAATGACGTGGAAGTGAGAGGAAGACAGAGTGACAATTTATTTTCAGAAGGGATACAATCCTTTTAGTAAAATTCACTTTCAGAGGTAGATTTGGCAAACACTGATAGTGCTGATGTACTGTACTGTTATCACTGCCTTGGCATGTCACACTTCTGTTATTACAGTTGACTTTGTTAATGTTGAACTTTGTCATTGTTCCAAACACAATACTCATTTGTTACCATGTCTGATAGAAGCAGCTCTGAATGAAGGGGCTTCTGCTAAAAATCAAAGCAGTAAAAAGAAAGTGGCCAATGCTCATTTCAGGTGGTATGAAGCAGGTAGAACGTTGATGACAATTGTTTTCACTGGTTTCCTTGCTTTCTAAATATGTCCCTAGGTATGGGCTTTCCCCTATAAATAAGAGTGATACACAATTTCAAAATAATACCATACATCCCCTTTGTAGATCACATCATCTGAACAACGCATACAGTTTTCTGATTGGTGGTGTGCGGCATACTGTTCACTCAAGTCTGTGCACCAGTAACTGAGCCTACTGGGAAGGGGGAGGACTTAGAGCAGGTCAGCTGGGACAATGGAACAGTACTTGAAAAATGAGACTGCCCCGCAAGGACAGTTAGGGAGTATGAAACCACTATCTTAAAGAGATTTCATCAGGAAAAATGTTCCTGCCAAAAATGAATGAATTTAATTCTGAGTAAGTTATATAAGTTTTGTGCGTGAATATGGGCTGATTTAATTGCTTTTTCTTAACCAACATTTTATGATTAAGATACAGGCTTTCATCATAATAGAAAGATATAGGCCCAAATTCAGGTTACAGTGACATAAAGAAACCATTGATTACATTAGTGGAACAAGGTGAGTTTTTCAGCAAAGTGCTTTAAAAAAATACTTGCACAAAGGCAGAAAAGAGTACAAATACACAACAATAAAAAAAAATGAAAACTTCATATCTTAGAACAGGGATGGCGAACCTATGGCACGCGTGCCACAGAGGGCACGCAGAGCCTTCTCTGCTGGCACGCCCACCATCGCCATCCCTGCTCTTTCTTTGATCACCTCAGCAGCGGATTTGATATAGGCTGCGGATCTGACCTGACAGTTTTCAGGTCGGATCCGCAGGCTATATTGAAGGAGGCACTTGCGATGTGTCTCTCTTCTCTCACAAAGAGCCGGCCGACCTCCTACTTCCCCAGCAGTGCAGACGCGATGACATCATTCATTAGTGCCTGCACTGCTGGGGAAGTAGGAGGTCGGCCGGCTCTTTGTGGGAGAAAAGTGAGCCATTGCACGCAGCCGTCATCTCTGCCTTCAGTACAGGCCACGGACCCAATCTGACAGTTTGCAGGCCGGATCAGTGGCTTGCACTGAAGAATCGCACACGAGCAGGGGAGTTCTCCTCCCCCGACGCATGTGTGCTCCTCCCCCCTGTGCTGGTGTGATGACGTCACTCACCAGCGCCGGCACTTAGGGGGATGCGCTCGGGGGTGGCGTCACCTTTTTGACACGGAGTGTCAAAAAGGTTCGCCACCACTGTCCTAGAATATATAAAATGGTAGAGAGAGATGTTTATTTGCCAGGATGCGCAGGAATGAATTAGGATTATTTAGAAATGAAATATTTAAAGGTGAAAATATCTTTTAATGTTCCAAATTATTTATTACATTTTCCTGAACAGGTTTGTGGCTCACTTGCTCATAGAGATGCACTTGTCTCCCTGAACAAATGAAACCCACAAGTCTTACAGGATCCAGCCTATCCAGCTGCCTATAACCCTAATTCTATCAGACTTTCTGAAGCCAAGCATGCTTATATCAAGTCTATTTAAACAGGGATTTATATCTAAGTGCATATGAAACCCTTGTATTATGATGTCGGCCCTTTACACTTGATAAAAAAAGAAAACAAAATGATCTTTTGGGTCAAAGTGCATGCACCATTTTTATTGCTTTAGTTCCCTGTTTCAATCTACCATGTGTTTTTCAGAATGCCTTTTGACTGCAATATTTCATTCTGTGAATGCACCTCTCTACGTGTCATTTCCTCTACACAGTGTTCAAGATGGCTTCCTCAAAGATCCTTTTTATAAAAAAATCAATTGATTCATTTAAACACATACTAAAGAAACTAATCCTTGTAAGTGCATAATAATCAAACAAGAGACTGGCAGTTAAAGAAAATAGAATCCAACACTGGTATTTTTTTGATACTTAAAGCAGACAGCATAAGCTGACATTACATAAAACTCAGATTAGTGAATTATATCAGTTTTTTCTTTCTTGCAAAGCTTATATAAATAAAGAGCCTGTTAAAGGGAAAGATTAAACTGTAGTGCAAGGAAAGCCACTGGAAATAATAACTTCTGAAAGAATAAACATCTTTTTAAACAGATTCCACTTGCAGTGCACTGAGACTAGGTTACCATGGAGATTAATTAGGAAGAATTGAGTAGTTAAATAAATACATGTAACCAGCTCCTCTTTTAACCAAAGTGCATAAAAAGAAGCAGCCTTTTATTCTTTTCAACACCAGGGAATCAAACTCTGCTCTCCCTTTTTATAATATACAAGAGGCAATATACTAGACGGCCTCTAGTGGTTGAATAGTTGTTTTATTTGTTTGTTTGGTTACTGATTGTTTATTGCATTTTATGTTTAATGCTGTTTTTTTAAGTAATATAATTTTTGTACTATTGGGAAAAACATTGTTGAAGTTATACTTTGCATGCTTCATTATTGGCTTATCTAGCAGATGATATATGACAATGAGTAAAAGTGAACTAAAGGCTTGCTATTCTAGAAGTGATCCTTAAGGGGGGGGACTAACATTCTTCCGGATCTTGATCATTTCTTCAGTGCTGCCTCCTGCACTGCGTTAAAGTCAGTCTTCTTTTGTTCAGTTACAGTCCTGCAATCTCCTTCACTTCCTGCTTCCTCTTCAACATTGCTGATAGAGAACGCACAGAAGCAGAAATCTGACTTAATACTGCTTCAGCTGTTGCTCACCTCAGTGATGATAAAGTGAATGTATGAACCTGAAGAGGATAGCAGTGCTTGAATTGAAAAAAATAAAAGAACATTTAGAGCAGGTTTGGTTTTTGGGTTTGCTAATAGCAAGTGTTATGAATCATAGAGCAGGGTGTACATTAAGGGCGAAAATTAATAAACTTGGAAAAGCCCATTTCGGCTTTTCTGAGTTTAATTGGGCGAACACCTGGAATTTTCTCACAGTAAGTATCACGAGATTTGTTGCCATTGATACTTACCGAGAGAAACTTTTTTCACTGAATATATCTATGGAAGGGGTAGCCATACTTTACATTAGTATGGCTGTGATATAGGACCCAAGATTGTGCCCTGGAGAGTATAGCGTCCTACTTTAGTTAAGACAGAAATGATAAAACAACTTAAATGTTATAACAAATTAATTGATAAATTCAATAGCGTTCAATCAAAACACCAATGATGGTTAGTTCAAGTGTTACTTGT
>WMED01006264.1:0-18638 GCA_019650415.1 Pipa parva | reverse complement strand
AAACTACTTGAGTAAATGTAACTGAGTAAAAGTAACTAGTTACTACCCACCTCTGTATATTACATAGCGAAAGCTCAGTATGTACCCATGGTCAAGATAAGCCAAATGAACAAGGTTAATTGCTTTAGCATTAGTTGAATGATGTAGATTTTCAACATTTCACATTTTAGAAGGAGTTTTGCGCTGCCTATACACAAATGAACGGGAACTAAAGCCTTCTACACAATACCCCCCATTTTGTCCCAGTGTTTATACACATGTGCTTCTGCTCCTGTGGGAGATTACAAAACTCCTGATGCCAGTGGAAGAATAGGGGGAACATTTCCACAGGATACTGGCAGCTTCTGACAAATAGTGAGATCATAGGGGTTGTGTAGAAGTCTTAAGTTTTCCTTTAATTGTATTTATGTAGCTTAAAGCTCCCCCTAATGGACTCTGTTCCAGACAAGAGAAATAATTCCATCCCATGCTTTTTTCAAGGTCATAGGCTTATTCATGAAAGGTTGAACTTTGACAGATCAAAAATGGAGAATTAGAGGTTAATGGCATGGCTCCTACTGTCTGACTGACAATGCCACACTAGCATCTGATGCTGTTTGCTTCATCGCTATGGGAATCTGACACTTAGGCAGTAATTCAGCATACTCCGAACTTACCCTCCCATGCTTCGCCTCTGTTTGCAGAGGCTGTTATGCGCTCGCTGATGTACTGCACGCGAACATCAGTGAACGCTTTAAAGGGATTCCAGTCTCGGCGAGAGCACTCGAGTCGCTTCACCGAGACTGGAATCCCTTTAAAGCGTTCGCTGATGTCCGCGTGCAGCACATCAACGAGCGCATAACAGTGTCTGCAAACAGAGGCTAAGCATCGGAGGATAAGTTCGGAGTATGCTGAATTACCCCCTTAGTGAATAAGGATCAGCAAATTCCCAAACAGAGTGTAGCAACCTGAAGTGAATTCACTTAGACAGTCAAATTCTCACTTTGATGAATAAGCCCCTATGTAGTCTTTACTAGGAAACAGGAAGGCAACTGATTATTTGCCCTTTAAAGTCATAAGGTTGCTAGTATCATGTTCAATTAAAAAAAAAAAATGAAATTATAGTATATTATAGGAAAATCTTACCGAGTGACATCTGGCAATTTAAATCTTAAATACACTACAGGTATCCCTGTGAATTGTTCAGCCAAGTACAGCAGCTCATAATTTGTTTCCAGATTTAGTGGGACACAAACAGGAACAACCTGGGATAAAATGAAATCATATTACAGCAGATGGGAAAAGCTCTCTGCTAATGGATAACAAATAATAATAATTCTGTTTTATAGACCAATAATTACTGGACTAGTCACGTTATGTACTTACAATCCTTCAAGGATTTTTAAACATTTACTTAACCATTTATCAGGCCAGTTATACCACACAGTGAGTATGAATTAGCTGCTTACCAATAAAGGCCACTTGTGTACATTATTGGAACTAATATATCAACAGGTTCCAGGGATTCTTTAGTGGTCAGGACAATAGACAGAAGTCCAAAATTATTGGGTGGTTACTAATAAAAATAATAAAAACTAAGAAAAAATCTGATCCCAGCTAGCATTTCTAGATATCTGATATTTGTAACTAAAATATACAGAAATAAATATATATCTACAATACCACTAGATGGCAGTATTGAGCTTCTGGTAATTTTCTAGGAAATGTGATTTTCCTGCGATTTCTCATTTTTAACTCTCTTAGGTATAAGACTAATGAAAATAGTGTGGCATCAAAAGTAATTTTACAAATACATGGCATGGCGGTTTAGAGGATGTCTAATTTTCCTGTCAATGGAATTAAGCAAATATTACCAAATCTACTAATCTATTGCAAAGGCGAACATAGTCTTTAGTTCTGAAAAGGTACGACTTATACAATTTCTATTTTTAAAATTAAAAGATCTTTTTTTGTTTATTGCTTTTTTTTTCTTTACAAATATTAGCAGCTTTTCAGCTGTTACAGAAGCCGTAGTCAAATGATATACTGTTGGCATGACCAATTAGTTATATTAGGCATTACATGTTTGAACCAATGGTCAAATGATCATTAGCAAATCTGACTACAGACAGTTGCCAAATTTGCTCGATATTTGCAGATCTGTTGGGATTCAGTGGAGCCACTGTAGGCAGTTTTACCTAATACGTACATACTTTAATTAATTACAGTCATCTTCTGTTCTGGCAATAGAGACTCAGCTAGTGCCCATTTTGTTAAATTTTTGTATACATGACACAATTGTCTGCAGATATGGCGGATAAAACCTTTCATGTATACTCATCTTTATATACCAGTCCCCAATGTATTACTTTTCTCAACAGCTAGTGTTAATTTATTCACTGACCAGAGCATTCCCTATGTTACACATTGTTTCATTTGCTCATTGAGCAAGCTACATTGCACATTATTTAGTAGACAGTGTACAGTTGATCAGCACCTAACCAGTTACATTAAACATTGCTAACTTTAATCTGGAGCCAATTGAACTGTTAATTTCTTACTTACTCCTGCTAAAATACTATTCCAACAGCCCTCTGTCTGGTTCTGAGCAAGTCAAATTAAAGATCAGACTGGCTGATGGTGTTCTTTATTTTTTTTTTCTCGAGCTGCCCCAGCTTACCCTGTCATTAGCATGTGAGTCACTAATAACAGTGGCTGGGGGATTCATGCTTAGGAACTTACTGAGGTTCATCTAGAAATCCTTGCTTTGCTTTCTGATTGACCCAATCTTGACATGCCCATAATATGCCATGCTATACCACAGACAAGTCCAGTTATACACAAGAGAGAGAAAATTATCTAGTCCAGCAACATGAAAAAAACCTAATTCCAGCAGCAGATCCGATGCTACCCGACTGTAAGAGCACACTCAACTTCAGTTGAGCTGTCTGAATTGTTCCACATTCAGTACATGTTGTGTCATTAAGACCCGCCCATACCATTCCTACACTGTAATCTTGCTCCACATTCAGTACATGTTGTGTCATTAAGACCCGCCCATACCATTCCTACACTGTAATCTTGCTCCACATTCAGTACATGTTGTGTCATTAAGACCCGCCCATACCATTCCTACACTGTAATCTTGCTCCACATTCAGTACATGTTGTGTCATTAAGACCCGCCCATACCATTCCTACACTGTAATATTGCTCCACATTCAGTACATGTTGTGCCATTAAGACCCGCCCATACCATTCCTACACTGTAATCTTGCTCCACATTCAGTACATGTTGTGTCATTAAGACCCGCCCATACCATTCCTACACTGTAATCTTGCTCCACATTCAGTACATGTTGTGTCATTAAGACCCGTCCATACCATTCCTACACTGTAATCTTGCTCCACATTCAGTACATGTTGTGCCATTAAGACCCGCCCATACCATTCCTACACTATGTTCTCTCTATGTTCTCTTACCATCTGCAGAGATGTTATTATATCAGCATATATGACTCACTGTGAGAGGATTCACTAAATGAACATTTATTTTAATTTCAGCACACAGCATAACCAAACATCTACCTTATTTGCAGGAAAAGTGGAACATTTCTGAAAAACATGACTCCACTTCCAAGGAATTTTGTTTTTGTTTTTTTCCATTCATAGTGACAGTTTATGCCCTGTTTTAAAGAGATACTACCATCAACATTTAAAATGTAGTTAGTTTAGTGTATAAAATAATTGTAGCCATATTTTTGGGCTTGTCTGAAACAGTATCTCTTGGTGCTCTTCAGCTTGTCTCCTGGCAAAACGTCATAGGGGATTCTGGACAGACATTCATGAGGGGCTTATTCATAAAAGGTCGAATATTCCAACATCTTATGACATTCACTGACTTATTGAGTTTTTTGCATCACTTTACGTGCACAGGTAATTCGAGTATTCATCAAGTGTCAGAGTCTGTCGCAGTAGCGTATTCAGCAAGGCATATTGTGTTGCAATCACCAGGTTTACTTTGCCAGATTCTCGCAGCTTACTATCCGAATGACTATGCCACACTACACAACTAGCGATGCTACTGACACAGTTGGCAGTTCGCTATGGGAATCTTCTGCTTAGTGAATAAGGACTAGAGAATCGGAGTGTAGCAACCCGAAGGGATGAGAGTTCACTTCAGCAGTTGAATTTTCACTTTCACTAATAAGTTCCTGAAGATCAGTGCAATTCTTTCACAAAGCACACAGCATGGCTAAAAATGCAATTATCTCAGATTTCTAGTCAGTTAGATTAACAGCAACATTGGCAGAGATTCCCTGAAAACATTTCAGCAAGAGAGTGGGAGAGGTAATAAAGGTTAGATAAAGCAAAGCAAACAAAAGTTCTGAATCACTGAACACCTCCTACTCACATTAGCAAATACAAATGTGCACACAAACAGGACTGTCTGTGCAAAACAACCTATACCCATATGCCTTACTGGATATTAATGAAATATTATCAAATAATGAAATATTATCATCTCCAGGTTTTTTATATATAAATAATCCTATTTCATTTCTGGCACATCTATAAATAAAAGTCTGGCAATCTATAAAATAAAAAGTCTACTCATTACACAGCTCTCTTATGTTAAAGACTTCCTGACAGTCCATTACATATTCTGAAATAAACAATGGTGTATTGTTATACGTATAAATGTTGTCATTATCCTGCAATTGATACATAACTGTTTGTAAAACGCTATCTGCTTCTTTAGAAAAACTTTATTTAACACGGAGTTTATATAACATTCCAAGAGTGTTATATTGTGGCAACCTACTCTGTGAAATACAAAGTAAAATGCTACAATGTTACCAGGGTCCGGGGCTTGGGAGGTGGGAGGGGCAGAAAACAGATTTACAAAATCTTTCAGATAAAGTACCAGAAATAATAAAAGTTTATTTTTCTACTCTAAATAATTATGAAGTGCCCCAAAAATTCCAATTCATAAAAAAGAACTACAACCAACAGAGCGAGGAATAACACTGAACAATCAGTGGCATATCTAGTGACTGCAGGGCCCGGTGCAGGATTGGAACCCCTACAGACCTAAAGAAGTTTACTTATCCAGGGGGTACATTGCTCAGATGCTGCGGACTTCCAGAGGGTTGCAGTGGTTCTGGTGGAGCAGCCAGTACCCCTTTCAAACTCAGTTGTAGCCACTAAAACTGGTGACCCTGGTATGTCTGCACCTGCTAACAATAAAAAAAACAGGACTTCCACGTTGACTGAATAAGACTACTGTAACTGCCATGCAAAGTTATTTTTCTGGTGATAGCGACACATAAAAAAATGCAGCATATTTCTCAAGAGCGGTAAATCAATATGGCACTGCTGCAACTATTTAAATGTGAAAGGAAAGCCCAACAAAAACAGTGGTCATGTATTCCAGAGTTTAATGCCCCTTTAAAAGGTTGGTCAATCCCTTTCCCATTAATCCCTGTGGATTTGCATTAGAGAAATGCAGAGGCTCAGTGCATCTAAATCAATCTGCCTTTTCAGCATTTCCTTTTATTATTACATTTCAGTTTTAAATGGGTCTGTCTGAGCCCTATTAAAAAAAAAAAACACAGGGAAACTGTAGCACATGCATGATACGATTCAAGTCTTTTCAGTGTGGTTTTTTGATAGGACAAAAAGAAAACATTAAAATGCTAATCTGAATGGGGTCCTGCTTACATTCTATAATAACACAGCTGCGATTGGTACAGTAAGATTTCAGATCTGCCTGATGATTTCACATCCAGACATTGCTATATAAAGATCGGGCATTGTTTTCAAGTGAATGGCACAGATGTCTGAAACGAGTCTATTTATTTGCTTTTATGTCTATTCAAAAAAAACATTTAAAACCAGCACGAGCCTACCACAGACTGTATAGTTAAGGGCACTTTCAGTGCTAGAAAACAATGTTCTTGCTGTGAAGCACAAAACTGGTATTCACAGAAACCTAAGCTTGGCTCAGTAATACCTTTCCTTGCAAGCAATACCCCAGGAGCTTTCAGGGATTTAAACAGAATCCAAGATACAAGCACGTTCCAATCTCAGTGCCAAGGTTTAGAAGGAATAACACAATACTGTAACCTGCAGAGCCAGCAATGTTTTCCAAGTTGCTCTTAAAATGTGCCAGCAGTTTGAAACAAATGTTTAACAAGGAGACCGAAGAGAATCATATATATATATATATATATATATATATATATATATATATATATATATATAAAAGATGAAAGGTGGGAATAAATTACAAAATACGTCTCGATCAACAAGAGAAAAAAATATTTTAGTATTGTGGGTTGGAAAATTTCCAGAGACCTGTAATCAGGTACTGTAATAATCTAAAAGAAGAAACAGCCTATGTCTAAAGATCCCAATATCTTGTAGCTTGAAATAAAAAAATGAGATTCTGCGCTCGCTCCAGGCGACAAACAGTCAACAGAAATTTTCACAAATCATTCAATAAAAAAAAAAAAATCCAAAAGCACATCAGCTCTCCCAGTGGTGACTTGCCGCAGTATTTCTCTTAGAAAATAACACCCGTAAACTTCTGTTTCAATTGAGATGGATAGCGTGAGTTTCTCACCGAGACCACAATAACTGTAGCCTAAAGCCACACGCGCGACACTTGTGTGTTTCATTATAAATCCGGTCAAGGACTCTGCTAACTCCGTGTCATTAATTTAAAAGTTTAGGTTGGTAATTTTCTACTTAGGTTGCTGCTCCTCAAGAATAAAATTAATGGCCGGTTTAATGGTTGACTATGGCGGTAAGATGACTTAGGATCTAAGAACAAAGTAAACTGATGCTGTTTGACGGAAATTTCAGGCAAGCCTAGAGGGGCTGCACCTGTCAAACTGAGATAATTTGCAGAAGATTTACAGGAAAGAAAAGCACTACAGTGTTCCAATGTACTGATTAGGAATAGACTTCTATGGGAAATTCCTTTATTCTACTACAGACACAATGTTGGGCCAAAGTTATAAAAAATTTGGACAAAATTGTGGGCCAACCTTGATATTTATTGAAAAAATGTCTACAATTGAGTAAGCTTTTCCTTCTCATCAGATATAACGATGAACCGTTTCAAATAGGTTTGTCCTTTACATTAGAAAGCTTTTGTTTTTAAACTTTCGTTTAGCCATTTTTTGGGGGGTGGCCCAATGTGACTGATAGCAGGAGGTTGCTAATTCATTTAAACAAATGAGGGGGTGCTTGTGGGTCCTGACTGACATGCCAATGTACCAGCAGAGCATTCTGGGATTTGTAGTATTACAGGTGCATGAGCTGTCTACCGGTGGGCCCTACAAAGGCCAAAAAAGTGAAAGTAAATACAGGTAGTCCTCGGGTTACGACGGCCTCGAGTTACGTCGTTTCAGGGTTATGCCACTTTATACGATGCCTTGTTCCGACTTACACGGTTTTGCAACGTAAGTCGAACTGCGTGCAACCATGCTTTGTTCCGACTTACACGGTTTTGCGACGTAAGTCGAACTGCGTGCAACCATACTGTATGAACGTATGATCCGACTTACATCGAAATTCGGTTTACGACGCCGCGTAAGAACGGATCAACGTCGTAAGTCGAGGACTACCTGTATATTTTTAGAATAAAATCATTGATTTTTTGGGGAATGAAGATGTGCAGTAAATATAAAGGAGACATTTATAAAGGTTTCCATTGATTTTTATAGAACAACTTTTTGATATAAAAAAATGCATCAAAAAGTGACTTGACGATAAAAGATTTTTTTAATAAGCGATACCAGCATAATAAAAAAAAATACTGTTTCTCCAGCGTTTTAAGTGGTCAAAAAACCTTTTAGACTTTTATGAATTTCCCCGATAGTGTCAAAGTATTGCAGCAGTGATAACAAGACACTCATAATTTAATTAAAAATGCCACAATCTTTATTCATGACTATTAAATTCTATTAGGTTATAAATATCACTCACTGGTGCTAGAGGTAGCCATTTTAAAGGTAAAGTTAAATAACATAGTAACTATTAGTTTGTGGTGAATAGTCCAACTATTCCAGCACAACCCTAATTTTCCTTTTCGCTGCATCTTCAATTTCCCTCAATTTATATAGTGCCCAATAAAATGTTATGATTTTAAAAAAAGATTGATATTGATGAACTGATTATTGATTATCCGTTCAGTCGCAGCCGAATCTCGGTCACTTTATGGATCACCTTTCTGTCTTTCCCTGCTTCCTTCTATCCCGCAATTGGCATATTTATTGATATTGATGAATATCAATAATATTGATGTTGATGATATTGATGAATATTGATACGTTAATACTGCTTACTCTTTACAGTATTTTCAATGGAGTATCTTTTCCATCAATATCGCTGATCTTTTCAGTGGGGAATTGGAAAAAAAAAAATCTAAACCATCTCCATAGGGAATATTGGTTTTAGATACCCTCAACCAGGCGATACCCTCAACCCCATCTTGAAAAACTGAACTGTAGGAGGGCATTGCACAACTTTACTGTCCTTTCCTTAAACAAATTCTTTCAACAGTTATAAGCAAGAACTCCCACATGTCCACATGACCTCATGGGAAGATTTCATAATAACAAACAAATTTGTATATGATCCCAAAATACATTAATATGAAGTGATCCTATCCCCTTTAACAGTTTCTTCTCCACTGTAAACATACCTAGGATGGCAAGCTTTTCCTCATAGCTATGATTTACCATTCCTTTTAGCAGCTCTTCTACTGCATGAGCTGTCCTGTAATTAGCCGGCTCCCGATGCTTCCCCTGACGCTTACTGCACAGCACGCTGGCTGACACAGAAGCCAGCGCACAGCTCCTTCTCATACATCATCACGCTCATTGTGGGGAGCGTTCTCATTGGCCCCCACAATGAATGTGATGATGTTTAAGCTCTAAAACACCCGAGATGTAACAGGGTGGGAGGAGCTTCACACTGACTGGCAGTCAGCCAGCACTGTGAAGAAGCGTCGGGGGAAGCATCGGGTGCCGGCTAATTACAGCACAGCTCATGCTGTGACTGTAATCAATCGGCTCAGTATAAGGTAAGTATTTTAACACTAGTTTTTTTTATTATTTGTACTTTAGTTCTCCTTTAAAGATCCCTATAGTACATTGAGAAAACCTGGAGCCCAACTATAACAGGAGCCGTTATCTACCTGCAATCCTTCACCCAGTTCTCTATCCATCTGCATATAGAATTTTCTGCATCAAATAATCCTAGTTTATAAAGTGATCTTTTATGTGGGTCACTGAAAAATACAATACCTCTCTTCAACAGACAACTCACTTCTTCATAAAAAGCACTTAACTTAGTTTGACAAGAATGATCTTTCATAAATAAAACATTATTTACCTCACAAGATGTCTTGTCCTGGCCCAGCTTAAAATGCTTTCTACCATCACAGTAACAAGTGTAACTTCCTGGGTAATTAACACAGGCTTGACTGCATATTCCTTCCGAACATTCATCTATGTCTGAAACAAGTTTAAAAAGAATGATACCAACATGACCACATACTACAGACAGTAGACATAATGCTATATCTACAGGTGTGTCCTCTGTTTAAATCTGTAATGTACATACAAAAATACACAAGTTTCCCTAGTTCCAGGAATGAGTTTATTATTATTTCATTTTTAGCATTTTTGACAAACTTAATTTAAAAAATGATTATGGTGCTTCCTCAATCCATCATATTTTCTGCTGCAGCCGAAAGAATTGTGATAAAAAATGCAAAGGGATGTTCTAACTCAGGGTAGGGAACCTTTGCTACCAAAAGAACCATTTTTTCCCCTCTTCCACTAAAGAAAAATAGTCTGGAGCCGCAAAACATAAGTAGAAAATACATCTCCAGCACAACAAATGTAAAAATAATCTTCTTTATTGATAAGTTAAAACCAGGTTAGAAAAAGAAACATGATGATAGCACCAACACTAACGCATTTCACACCAGAAAGGCGCTTAATCATAGTCAAAAGTGCTCTAAATTAAGATACAATTAATACTCTAATAATGGGTGAAATTTATTAAAATCGAAAATCGCAGTATCGGCCAATTTTTTACTGATATCGCATTATTGGTAATATCAATATCGCGATAACAAATTATTTTTTTTGCCGGTATCGTGATATTGGTATTGCCGATATCGCAATATCAGCCAATTTTCTTTTGGTTCCAAAATCGTAATATCACCAAAAAACAGCAATATCACTGTTCCAATAACGTGATATCAGCAAAAATTGGCGATATCACAGTTCCGTTATCGTGATATCGGCAAAAAATCAGCGATACTGCTTTTCCAATATTGCGTTATCAGCAAAAATCAGCGATATCAGCAAAAATCAGCGATATCGCGGTTCCAATGTCGTGATATCAGCAAAAATAGATGATATCACAGTTCCAATATCAAGATATCGGTAAAAATCGCCAATATCCATATCGCAATATCGAAAAACAGCCAATGTCAGCAAAAAAAAAAATGGCCGATATCGCGACATCAATATTTTGATTTTAATACATTTCGCTCTAAATCAGAAGCACTCTGGGAACACCCCCACTCCGTGAAAAAAGTTTTAATTGGTACTAAATCATGTGTCCTGCTCACAAGCTGCAAAACATAACACAACTTATACTCACTGCCTTCTCTACCCGGGTTTTCCCCCTTAGAATCAAATCTTCCTGATCCCTGTGACAACTGCTAGTTGTCTAGCAATCACATAGCTTTGGCAAGGGAGCGGGCGCTCTCTTAAGTGCTAGGCTTTAGCACGATTGGCCCATGCATGCAGCAAAATTAACTCCTTCCCTAATGGCTGCGATTCCCAATAGAGCCACAAAAAGTAGGATTAAGAGCAGCGGGTTGCAGACCCCTGTACTACATATACTCTGTATCCCCAGGGACAATCATTGTTCACCCAGTCTAAGATTATACTTCAGGTATGCCCTATATTATACTTCCAGTGACTGAAGGGGCATGTCTTTCTAGATTATATTTACAGTACAAAATGTGAGCAATGTGACAGAGAAAGTGCAATATACAGGCCCTAGATTTCAACTAGATTGATGTCTAATTGCATCCCTTCATTCAGTCAGCATACTCCAAGAAGTAAAACCAATCAGAGGATGCTGGGAAATTAATTCAGAATCAATACAAAGGCCCGAAGAAGCAAAGTTTTACTATATTCCAATAAGCTGATATTTTCAGATTAATTAAAGGATACACACTTACCTTCACAGGTTTTTGAGATAATGTTGTACCTGTAGCCTTTGTCACATTCACAGTCATACTTCCCTGGTGTGTTTTTGCAGGCAGCGTCTCCACAGATATTCGGATAAAGTGCACACTCATCTCTGTCTAGGAAGTAAAAGAAAAAGCTGAATTCTTTGGATTATTCTGTAAAGGTCGGTTACATTTATCTCATGTTTAATAACCTTTTTTCTTGTCTCATTAAGAAATACTTGCAGGTTTTCAAGTTGTTGAGTTATTGCTATCACCTAAGTAATGAGCTGAGAGAAAAACCTCATGAGTCATTTTTTTTTAAGTTATTAAAGAAAGGGTGTTAAAAATGTAGTATATAACATTCCACGTAGTGTTATATTTACATTTCAGAGCTTACAGACACAGAATACTCAGAGGGTTATTGACTAAAGTCCATATTGTTGCGTAAAGGTGTGAATTTGCCAGCTAACGGCGGTCACACACTACCCAATAGAGAGGGGAATTCACCATTCAGCGAAGTGAGCTCCGAATCTTTCGGCTCACTTTGCAAGAGTTGTCACGCCGAGACGGGAATCCCTTTAATGCGCTCACTGATGTCCGCATACAGGACATCAGCGAGCGCATAATACCATTTGTGAAGTGAGCCGAAGGATTCGGAGCTCACTTCGCTGAAAGGTGAATTCCCCTCAGAGTCTTAGTCACGACTTTATTATGGGAATATTGTCATATTGACTCCAAGTCACATTGTCATATTTACTATGGAGTTATTGTCACTATGGGAATCCTCTGTTTAGGGAATAAGGAGTAGAGAAAAAGGGAGTAGCAACAGTTGAATTCTCACTTTAGTCAATAACCCTCTTAGATCCTTAGGCCACACCCACTAATTGGCCTATTTCCTTTGTGCAAACAATCATATACATAATTGTGCAGTGAACTGAAGTGCTGTGTTAATCATATTGTCATTTACAATGAAATCTCCAATGTCAGATTCAATAGTAAAAATACTTCATTATCAAATAGTCAAATTAGTAGGACGTATTATATCCAAATTTCAACACCACCTAGAGATACTATCATACCAATTATTATATGAGTTATTTGATAAGTGGTATTAGCTCTCCTAAAATTGCACTTTGAGATATTGATTTTCTAAGTAGAAAACTGTCATTTTTTTCTCCCAATACCTTTAATTTTTAGCAACAATTTGAATTAGGTGATAAAACAATTTATAGGTAAAAGAAAGACATAATTTTATACCACAAAAAATTATACCCCCAGTTCTGTAGTCAGATTGCATTCAGCTGAACCAGCAATAATGTAAAGTAAGAGCCAAGTAACAGCAACAACTTATCAAAAACATATATACGTTTGTATATCAGTACATCCTATCTGACAGGCAGAGAACTGTGCCATTGACTTGTATTGCACAGTTCTCGGTAAAGGAATGGACCTCCTCCTGTATTTAAACTAATAGGGCTTCAGAAATGGACACTGAGCTTTAACCAGCAGTAAAGACACATTGGTCTAAACGCCAGTGTGTGCCTCCAGCCTTAGATCAGGGTCACAGGATTGCTGGGCATTTACGTCTAGTCAAGTGACATTTATGTCTAGTCAGTTTATGTGGCCCTATTAATTTTGCAGACATTGTGGGGGTTATTCACTAAGGTGCGAATTCGACTGTCGAATTCACAAACAGCGGATTCCCATAGCAAATCTGCTACAATTTCCCCATTGTAAAGTCGTGAGAATTTCCCCACTGTAAAGTCGTGACAATCTTCCCATAATAAAGTCACGACTGCAACAATATTTTCATTATAAAGACGCGACTGCGACAGTAGCAGCTTATTGCGACTGTCTTTATCTGGTGAATTCGCATCTATACACAACAATTCAGACTTTAGTGAATAACCCGTGTGCACACACTATAACAATTTTGCATCACTGATTGATGCATTCTATAAACAGGGCACAAAAAAATGAATGAATCATGCAAATGTAAGTGCTAAATCGGATGCTTTATTCATTAAAGCACAATCATTAATATATCACACAAAAACCAAGAAGACCAATTTTATTTGTGTATTACTTTGTGTTTGTTTTTTCTTTTACTCTTTGTTGATTGCAAACATCTTTTTTTCTGTTGGGTAAACAGACACTTGCACAGTGCCATTGCATGGCAGAGAGTCTGGGCCCCCTGAGGCCTCAGGCACAGCCCCAGCTATGATTGCTGCAACCGCTATAGATTTACCCCTGACATCAGCACTCCTGTTTCAGTTTCTCTAACAATTTAGAACAGGTAGAATTTTGTTCCAATCACACATGTCCAGTCATTATAAATGACCCCTTTATTATTTACCATTGCACGTCTGTTTGTTGGCATGCATATAATAACCATCTTCACAGGTGCAGCGATAGCTTCCAGGCAAATTTATACATCTTTGATTACATCCTCCATTGAAATTCACTGGATCCTCACATTCATTGATATCTACAAATACCATAGAGTACAGAGGAAAAAAACAAATAGAAACATTGAGTTGATTAACATTATTGAAAAAGTTGTATACTACAAATAAGCTTTTTGAATTGTTTCAAAACCTCCCTTTTTTGATCAACATTTAGGGCCTAATTCACCATTGTGCGAAGTGAGCCGTGAAGCCTTCAGCTCACTTCGCACATAGTGTTATGCGCCTGCTGATGTCCTGCACGCGGACATCAGCGAGCGCATTAAAGGATTTTCAGTTTCAGCGAGAGCACTCGAGTCTCCTCGACGGGACTGAAATCCCTTTAATGCGCTCGCTGATGTCCGCGTGCAGGACATCAGCGGGCGCATAATACCATTTGCGAAGTGAGCCGAAGGTTTCGCGGCTCACTTCACGCAATGGTGAATTAGGCCCTTAATCTGGGCTTCTTATATCCACTAATGTATGGTGTGGTTATAAGAAATACTAGATATTTCTGAAAGGTGGCCCCAAAAATACTGGTTCATTCAAAAAAGACTGAATATAACTTTTTTTTTTTTAATGTTCTTGCATGTGGGTGTAAATAGATCAGAAACAATCAATTATGGTGATTGTATTAATAAATTGATCACCCATAAAAAATGTTATTGCTCATAATAAAATGAATTAATAATTCAGCACATGTCTGGAAAGAACACATAGGTAAAAAATATATTTGTAAAATAAAACAAAAATGTTAAACTATCTCTCCCAATTGTGAGCTTGTTGATAAGCAAACATATTAATACGTATGAGACCAACACTAGGCAATCTTCTGATCCAATTGTTTTTGAAGGAGTCCTCTAAAAATTGAGAAAATGATCCCCTACAATCCTAAATTATGAGTTTATTAGGTTGATCCTTTGAATAAGGATAAGCTAATTAGGTTAATCATTTGATCGAAAGAGCAATTCGCTCACTTCTAATCCCAATATCCTAAATTAGTATTTTTTCTTAAATACATTTAAAAATAATAAACTATTTTATAAGAACGACAAAAATATTTGTCTTTGATTATCTAAGCCTTAATAATTTTCCTGCCAACACCCAGTCAAAGGGGCACTATAGTGCTAATATAGCTGAACAAATACATATAAAACTCCTTTATACTAAGCCAATTGCTGACACAAATAGCTAAAAAAAAAGGTTAGGGAAGAAATAATACTTGCAGTTTGTTTATTTCCCTTAATTAGTTTTTCTGAGAGCTGACATTTTCCTCCCCCTCCTCTTTCTGTTCTGCAAGTCAGGCAACATGAGAAGAAAAAGCTACCTGACTGCTCTTGGTTAAGCAGTGTGCTGACCTTTTAAATTAAACTTGTTTACAGGAGATTACAAAGGGAACGATAACTTGTGCTCATGTGCTTAGTCAGGGATGGCGAACCTATGGCACGCGTGCCTAAGAGGGCACACAGAGCCCTCTCTGTTGGCACGCAAGCCATCGACAAAGCTGCCTTCAGTACAGGCCGTGGACCTGATTCAAAAGTTTTCAGGCCGGATATGTGGCCTGCACTGAAGGAGCGCTTGCTCGCAGGGCAGCTCTCCTACCCTGATGCATGCGCGCTCCTCCCCCGACACAGGCATGATGATGTCACTCATCAGCGCCAGCGCTTTGGGGGATGGTGCTGGTAGTGACGTCAACTTTTTGGCACTCCATGCCAAAAATCTTTCCCATCACTGTGCTAAGTAGTAAGTAGGGTACCTTTTCATGGAAAACTGGCCAGTACACATCACACACACATTTTCTGGTGCGGGAGTTTATCAGTGCTGCCTACTCAATCATTCTGCTTCACATGAAACAACTATTGGGGAGAAATGCTTCTCACTACGGTATAGCACTGCATATGTAAAGATGTAATCTGACTATAGTTCCCCTTTAATACAATAATTGATGAATGTGCAGTTGACTTACTAGTTCACTTACCTTCATCACAAAGTGTTCCTTGCCAACCTGGTTTACAAACACAAGTAAAATTTCCTTTCCCATCTATGCACTCTTTGTATCCATCCTTACTACATGGTAGTGGAGTGCACTGATCTGGAAGCCCTGTGTGAAAAAGAAAACAGATAATAATAGAATAGGGACTGAACAAACCTACCAGAACATAGATCAATAACCAATAGAAAATCAATAACCTGACTGCTTTAAATTATTTTATTTGAACCAAATCTCCCATTACTTTCTCAGAATATATGGAGGGAGATTAAGTGCATCAGCTTACTGAGCTTCACTTCAGCACGCTCTTCTCTTGGTGGCACTGTCCCCAGAACTGTAACTATTTCAGCTAAATTAGAATCTCAGACTGTTGAAAGTGAGATACAAACACTACTTCTTTTACTCCTTAGTGTGTTGTTGAGCATACTTGAAATAAAAAGAGCACAAACTTTCAGTGATATCAGGCCCCTTTATCAATTGCCTAAAAGTCTGCAGGGACTTCCTAATAAGCGTGTTTGTTCTACTGTTAACACCTATTATTTCCTTATTCTGTAAAGTCATTGAGATAATGAGGATGGACATGCAGCTAAGTGAGAAGCAGGGTACAGAGTGTTCAGGCCACCTGGGACCCAAAGGAGACCCAAACGGGCACAGAAATAAAATCTCTTTCATCAAAAAGAAACATACCTGCAGTACCACCTGAACTAAACCATCTGAATTAATATGCCTAAAATACATGTTATGCTGTAATATCCATGTTTGTGACTGCAATAGTTTTTAAATAGAGAAAACATCTTTAATAAGAAATTACTGTAACACTTCCTTTTCATAGTTTATCATCAGCAGCGCTGATTAGAATGTTTTGGGTACCGCAGCTGCTTGAACAGGCACAATGCAATGTCCAATCAGACACTGCAGGGTCAAAGGGCAGGACTAATTGGAGTTACATGGATTTTTTTCCAACAGAGATTACAATAGGAAAGTATACCTGTATAATCAATATAAAATATTTTGGATTTATATATAAATTATTTTTTTGGAGCTTAAATATTAAAATAGAAATTATTTTTTGGAGCTTTTCGAGTTAAAGCTGGTGATGTATGGAGTCTGTAGCTATACCACTGCCCCTTTGACTCTAATCAACTAGTATTTTCTATTCATTTACAGAAAATGAAGGAACATTATACTAACCATTAACGCATGCTCTTAAGTCCAATGGGCCATCAAAATTCAAATAACTAAGCTTGCTGGGTATTCCACTGCGATGGGCGCCAAGACAGGCTACAAAACAAAAAGAAGAATTTGTGTATTCTCATTGCATGATTTAGCATTCCCCATATTCACATTATTATGGTTTATAACATATGAATAACTCTGCTTGGGTACTTACTATATGTTGTCTAGAGCCACCTTGCACCACACTTCTGATCTTGTAGCTATTGTAAACTACAACCCCTAGAACAGCGGTTCTCAACCTAGTTGAGACCACAACCCTCCTGAGCTGTCGTCACATGTGACATATCGAGCCCGATATCATCGTGTTGCATGACACATGATGACGTTTGGGGCGAACATCATCATGTACGTGTGTCACTTGGTGACGTTGGCCCCGAACGTCATCACATGACACATGACGTGATAATGTCGGGCTCGATACATCACCATGCAGGAACCCTATATGAAGGGACCTGCAGTCTCTTCCAGCTTCAACAGCGTGTTTGCAACCCCTGTGACAGCATCGTTCGACCCCCAAAGGGGTCGCGACCCACAGGTTGAGAACCGCTGTCCTAGAACATTTACCCAGGAATTAGTAATGTAGTTCCTTGAATAGATATGCCATCTGTCTTATAATAAGTGATAAAAAATGATAAATTGATGGGTATCCAAAGATGAGGCAGACATACTATTGTAAGAACCAGATATTTATAGTATATATACTGTATATATATATAAATATATATATATATATATATATACTGTATATTTAGATATTTATAATATATATACAGGGGTTAGACAAAAAACTGAAACACCTGTCATTTTAGTGTGGGAGGTTTCATGGCTAAATTGGACCAGCCTGGTGGCCAATCTTCATTAATTGGACATTGCACCAGTAAGAGCAGAGTGTGAAGGTTCAATTAGCAGGGTAAGAGCACAGTTCAGTTCAAAATATTGCAATGCACACAACATTATGAGTGACATACCAGAGTTCAAAAGAAGACAAATTGTTGGTGCACGTCTTGCTGGCACATCTGTGACCAAGACAGCAATGTATCAAGAGCCATGGTATCCAGGGTAATGTCAGCATACCACCAAGAGGGACAAAACACATCCAACAGGATTAACTATGGACGCAAAAGGAAGCTGTCTGAAAGGAATGTTCAGGTGCTAACCCGGATTGTATCCAAAAAACATAAAGACACGCTGCCCAAATCACGGCAGAATTAAATGTGCACCTCAACTCTCCTGTTTCCAACAGAACTGTCTGTCAGGAGCTCCACAGGGTTAATATACACGGTCTGGCTGCTATAGAAAAACCTTTGGTCACTCATGCCAATGCCAAACGTCGGTTTCAATGGTGCAAGGACCGCAAATCTTGGGCTGTGGACAATGTAAAACATATATTGTTCTCTGATGAGTCCTCCTTTACTGTTTTCCCCACATCTGGGAGAGTTAGTGTGTGGAGAAGCCCCAAAGAAGTGTACCACCCAGACTGTTGCATGCCCAGAGTGCAGCATGGGGGTGGATCAGTGATGGTTTGGGCTGCCATATCATGGCATTCCCTTGGCCCAATACTTGTGCTAGATGGGCACGTCACTGCCAAGTACTTTCGAACCATTCTGGAGGACCATGTGCATCCAATGGTTCAGGATGACAATGCATCAATACATACGGCAAGACTGCTGAAAGATTGGTTTTATGAACATGAAAGTGAAGTTGAACATCTCCCATGG
>WMED01006263.1:0-18243 GCA_019650415.1 Pipa parva | reverse complement strand
ATATATATATATATATATATATATATATATATATACACATAATATATGTATATATATATTAGGGGTGTGCGATAGTTATTGTTTACAATAATATCTTATACCGGGGATTATCGATATTGCAAGATGGCAATATCGAGCGACTCGAGTGTGTCACGAGCAGCGCATCAGCTACAAGCTTGACATGGACAAGCCGCTCGATATTGCCATCTTGCAATATCGATAATCCCCGGTATACTATATTATTGTAAACGATAAATATCACACACCCCTAGTGCATTCATAACTTCCTCGGCTCTGATTGCCGGCTAGAGCTGGGAGATGCGCTTCTCCCTAGCGCTTCCGGGTTGTTATCCAATCCGGAGCCGCTGACGTCGTGCCAAAATTCAAAAGGGGCTGAGCAATGCTTGTTTTGTATTCCTGTTGTGTTGCTGCTGTTTCACCATTCCTGTGTGGCTTGTACCTTATTAGAGGTTCAGCTTCAGCTTCTCCTGGTTTCTGCTATGTGTCAGCTCTTTGGTCAAGTTACTGGTGTTTTCTCAAGTCAGCAATTTTTTTAAATGCAAAATATCATTTATTATTGTTATCGGCAAAATTACAGATAATATCGAGATATAATTTTTCAGCAATATCACCCACCCCTAATAAATATACACACACAGACACACACACACACACACACACACAAATATTTGAATGATTAGTATATATGGCTGGTTTGGTATTCAGAAACATAATTATGACATTTACATGATGAATTTATAGATTAAATTATATAAATAGGGCTATATAATATATTATGTATGAGAAGTATTAAATTAAACTTAATAAGGTTCATAATCTGCTGAAATCAGTCAAATAATACGATAAACTAAGTGCTTAATTAATACTGAAGCAGTTAACCATAGTACAGCAGGATTGATTAAAATATAAATCTGCCATTGTTATTGTCTGCACTGATTGTAATGTGCTGTGGGATAATCTGCTGTTTGTTGTAGGTACTTCCTAGCTGGTGTGAGAGCATTTTTTTTATGCTGACATATTTTCTTACTGGGGAGATCAGCCAATCAGTGATCAGCAGGGTTAGTTCCTGCTCTGAAGGAAAAATCCCACCCACTGTTCATTTAGAGAAAGAAAGCAAAGTTTAAAGAGCTGTTTTTTTTTTTCAGGTATATTTTAAGTGATTTGAGTAGAAAAAAAAGCATTTTTGAGATTGAGTAGCTTTTCTGGAATGTTATAGCAACTTTTTAGTAGTTTCATTTATTACACAGACCCTAAACTAACCCTTTAACAGAGTATAGTAAATATGTGTTTATTTTTCAGATGGATTTTAGAATTGAACATGAGTGGAACAGTAAACATATCACACATGAGCCAGTGACAATATCATTAAAGCCTGGAGATAATGGGCTACGTTTAGAAGTTAGCGCTCCATTTTTTAATGACCCACCTGCACCTCCTGGACCTACTGGACAATCTTTTCCAGGACTTTGGGACTATGAAGGTTGGCATTGCTTTTTTTGCAGTAAACTGACTGACCTTTACTCTGTTACCAACTTTATATAATTGTATTTTTAGCTTCTTTTTTGGGGGAGCAATACAGGAATAAATATGACTTGGGAATAGGGTGAACCCTCTGTACCACAACAGTAGTTGTCACTGGTTAAGACTGAGGAGCAGAGTCTAAGGAGGCCTTGGTCTACACCTTTAAACCCCCTGCAAGGGGGTATGGCCTTTACGGCAGGGGACCTCCTAAGTTGCGGCTCTCGGGTTAACCCCCACTGGTGGCAGCTGAATAGACCGACAAAAATCACTGGTGGAGACTTGGATCAGCACAACTGTATCTTTAGATCAGGATCGTTAGGAGAAGCATGAACTGTAACTTACAGCACCTCTGGACATACACTGAAATTGGAACTCACAGCACCTGTTGGAGTAGCGTAGGACTGGAAATTCTCTCCAGGGAGATACGCTGGCCTGCTGCTGTAGTGAAGTAGGTGCTGACAGGAACAACAGCTGTGGTGCTAGCTGTAAAGAGACACTCTCAGGATGCAGAATTTCTTTAAACTGAAAGACATTCTGATTGGCAGATGAAGGAATGATTTAAAGGTCAAATAGAAAATGCCAAGCTGCAAGATCTGTAGGTAAAACAACCTTTTGTGACATATAAACTCGAGCACTTCTGTATTTAAATCTTCTACTGCTGACGTCACCTGCCAGTGATTGGTCCAGAATCTAGAAGCGCTGGGCTTGAATTCAAGCTCAGTGCCTACTGGCGCCACTGAATGCAGTATCACAACCGGCACAGAAGTGCAGCACCACTTACTACAAATAGTAGCAAGAAATATGAACCATTAAAGCTGTCCAAAGATAGTCCAGGTCATAAGTTGGTAATTTGGTGACTCATGTACATTAAACCATCTTTTAAAAATGAATATTGCATTCCAAAACTACCTACAATATAAGTAAACAGCAAGATAATGTAACATCACATGCCCAGTTTCTCCTGAAAATAAGACATCCTCTGAAAATAAGACCTAGTGCAATTTTTTCCAAGCTCAGAAATGTAAGGCCTCCCCTGAAAATAAGACCTAGCTGCAGTAAAATATGAGAAATATACTGTACCAGTACCATGTCCCAAAAATAAGACATCCCTGAAAATAAGACCTAGTGCATCTTTAGGAGCAAAAATTAATATAAGACACTGTCTTATTTTCGGGGTACAAGTTACTCAAATCTGTGGCCTTTTGGAAAGAGAATAGCTCATGGGATTCTCCCACAATTACCAGCAATGTCATCCACAGTAAATGGAACATTTAATATATTAAACACTGGCTAATGTGAGCCTCGTTGTTATGATAGAATCACCAACAGAACACCGTGGGAGCAAAGCATACCACTGTATTGAATTGCTTTAGTAAATATAAGAGATGACTGGATTTTGTTTGTTAAATACGACAACAATGTAACACCCTCTTTTCAGGCAAATATGGGAATATTTAGATATATTAGTTACTTGAAACTACTTGGAAAGTAGGATGAAAAACATCTATGGTTATAATTGTGAATCTGCCACAGTGTTACTAAATCATCAAATACATATTTATTAAGAGAAAATGTTATAACATCAAAAGCAACCAAAAATTCCTCTTCTGTTTGATATCTTCTAGATGTTGGATAGTAGCTGTTTCTTACTGTATATAACATACCTGAACTCTTAGATAAAGATCAATAAAGCCTTGCAGATGGCTGCTTGATAGTTTTTACTGGCATATCCCTGAAAAATGCAACCAGGGGGTTATTCACTAAAATCCAAATAGTTGCGTATAGGGGCAAATTAGCCAGATAAAGACAGTCACAATAAGCTGCTACTGTCGCAGTCACGTCTTTATAATGAGAATATTGTCGCAGTTGCGGCTTTATTATGGGTACATTGTCGCAATCTCAACTTTAAAAAATTGTCGCGACTTTACAATGGGGAAATTGTAGCAGATTTGCTGTGGGAATCCGCTGTTTGTTAATTCGACAGTTGAATTCGCACCTTAGTGAATAACCCCCTTGCAAGTGTGAAAAATAATATTTTAGCAACTTTACAAACATGCATGGCAATAGTAATGACTGCACACGAGTTAATCTGCTATATATCTTGTGTCATAAAAGTAAATGTTATTCTGTATTATAGTTTCAGTATTAAACACAGTAAGCCTTATTATACTTTATTTTACATTGAACTTTATCATTTATATGAATCTGAATCATAGCCTTTCTTTTTTTTTTCTTTTTATATTGAAGTGGTGGAAGCATTTTTCTTGAATAGTGTGAAGGAGCAATACTTAGAAGTAGAAATTTGTCCGTAAGTATAACTTCTGTTCATTATCTTTTATATATGGGCAGCCCATTGCTTGGGTCACTGGTCAGTGACCATTGAAACCTGAGGGACCACTGGTGAAAACTGAAGCACACACTTTGATATGCACATATTTGTACAATATGCCATATTTTACATACAGTACACGGCATAAATAAATATACCCCTCTGAACAAAGATAGACCAATATTACAGTTCTTGGAAGGATGAAAATTTTAAGTTTATTTAATGTATACTTGGTTACAATATATGCAAATATGTCATTAATATCAATAAAAGAAATTGGGAAACTTTGCTTAAATCAAGAGTGACATAAATATACAGATTATTGAAAAATTAGAAAAAAGTTGCAAATTAGAATTTAGTATGACCTAGGTTACTATTTTGTATTGACCTTTCTTGCCATGAAGCGTACAAGTTCATGTCTGTTTCAGTTTCATTTGGATCTGATAGCCAGAACTAATGTAACATTACATTGGACAGGAACCTTACAAGGCTTATCAACCTGTAGATGTGAGAATTTGGCACAAATAGGCACTTTGACAACTTGGCATATACCAAGGGTTGGGCAACCTGTGGCTCTTTTGATGGCTGGATCTGGCTCTTTGACTGCTCACATGCAAGCACTGCTCATTACAGTCTGCCAGCTAATCGCCGGCAAGTGCTGTAGAGACAAAGCTTTCTCAGCTCCTCTGGGTTGCTAGCCAATCCGGAGTCACTGATGTCACCTATGTGACATCACATATGGTATCAGTGGCTCCGGATTCAAAAGGGCTGAGCAGAGCTGCACTATATGACTCAATCAGTTGAAAAGGTTGCCAACCCCTGGCATATACAGTGGTGATAATTATTTTCAGTAATAGGGTGAATTCTTGCACAGTTTGTGTCATTACACCAGCCACACATTTATACACCACTTTGCATCTATTTGCAGATTTGTAGAAAATGCAAGCATGAGCTGGGAATTGTCTGTCCTTGGAATGAATTTAAAAACAATTGATGTTGTTTTTACACAGTGACAGAACTGGCAATCCAAACACTACAAAATGTTGACGTTGCCCTTTCTTATGATAATTCATGCCTATTGTCAGTTTGCAGTTGTTAATCTAGAAAAAATATAGTTATGGTAGTATTGTCCCCTTTTAAATGTATTCATGGAATGAGGACATCATTCATTTCATTGTGTCTGTTTATGATTAATTTGTTACAATATTATTTGCCTGACAGCACTCGTAAAGCACTATGTGACAATTTGCTCTATTACAGCAACAATACACTAAATAGTGAATATGCATAACTTGACTTCTCTAAACAACTGCAAATAGATGCAAATCCTTTTGGGGATGAGAATTCATTATTTGATGAATAAGCCCCGCCTATTTTATTTGTGCTACATTTATTAGGTCCCAGAAGGGTGTATGTATTTATGCTGTGTACTGTACCTGTATTTAAACTATACTGACTCTTGATGCCATAAATATCATGCTTCCATACTCTCCCACATGCATATTACAGTAGGTAAATGATCCATATATACATATTCATATTTTATTAATGTATGTCATATATGTACTTTTCAAATTCTTTTGATGAAATAGTCATGTATTTTATTTTTTTTTGGTGAAGTTGCAGAGTATAATTCTACCTTGTACAGTGGAGTACAAGTGAATCTGTGAATGATTTAGATATGCAGGCGCTGTGCATGCTGCAGGAAAATGATCATAGCGGCAGTATGTGGTGATTTCTCTGCAAAGCCTTCTAGTTACTTATAATGGGAAAGACTGAATTATAGACTGCTGTGCTTTTTTTTTTTTTATCTTAACAGACATGGGCAGCATTTGGTCTTGCTTCTTTCACAGCGCAGACAAATTTGGAAGGTAAGTAAGGGTAATGATTGTGATAAAAAAAAAAACTCAAATCCTACTGAGCAGATTGATACAAGGATCACAGACACTGAAATCAACAGAAAAACAAACCTTCAATCCAGCACTACCAAGCAGAAAATGAGCTAACTGGAGTATCAGCCTTGCTCTCTTTTCTTGTTCTCTAATTTTGTGGTCTTTTCCTGCCAAGCAACCATTTAATAAAATGGAATCACTAATGACATTTGGCGTGTTCCGAACAACACAGTTGTCAGCTATAAAACAGGAGGGTGGGAGAAGATTAGAGATAATAAAGTTTTGAAACCTTTCGCTTCATCCTTTTTCTACCCTGTGAATAATTAGAAGTGATTTGCCAAATTTAGAGCTCATTTTAAGAGCATGAACTGTGCAGCTCTTGGCTTCATCACAAGATGATTATATTGAATTGATAATTTGAATGCAAAGTTAAGTGAATCTGTATCATCCTGTATTAATGAGAGACTCCTAGGCTTTCAGCCAAGATTGATTGGAAGTTGTTACTATGTCCAGGTTAAGTTGGGGTACAAATCAATACTTTAGACAACTATATTTTCCTCCGAATCCATTTGTATGAAATACATCTTTACACTGAATTATCCATGTTTGTAACTAAATTTTTTGAAGTGTTGCAAGTATGTCATAAAGTGTCTATAAAACTTTAATGGAACACTTCTGCTTCAAAGTATCAGAAAAAAAAAACTGTGCTGATTGGAATGTTTAGCACTCCTGTAGCTTACAGACGCAGTGCAAAGTGATCAAATTGTTCCTGCATGGAAAAAGAGGCCAGACTTACAGGTACAAAATGGAATCTTTTATCTCTTAAGAGAAATTATAATAAAAATGTGTAACTTGTGATATTAATATAAATGATTTTGCATTGTGTGATTACAGCTATTAAAATTAACTTTGGCTTCTTATTTGTACTAAGATAAATCATTTATTTAATGGGAATATAGAAAAAGTTAGGAAGTGTATAAAAGTACAAATAATTTTTGTTTTGTTGTGGGAATCTGATACCAAAATTGTTCCACTAGCCCACAAATGCACTGCCTGAAGTGCTGTTGCACCTGTTCATTCAGGAGAATGTATTTTAAAATCTGATATGCTTGTTTCCTGCAAAAATGATTAACCTGTGTTAACTAGATGGATTTGTTGATCCTTCTCTTGTAACATTTCTGGGTTATTTTAGTTTTAAACATAAGTAATTCTTGTGACATTTGTTTAATGAAATTATAACACCCGGCTTTTTCTTTACAGGAGTCACTTCCTCTGTCTTTACAAGTGTCCAAAACAAATTTAATGTGGTATGCCAATGTGCTTATCCCATGGGATTATTTTCCACCTTCAGTAGACAGATTTAATGCTTATGCAATTCATGGCTCTGATTCTAACAGAATGTATGAAGCTCTTTATCCTGTACCTGAAAATGCAGTGAAAGAAGGCCAGAAACCTGATTTGTAAGTATTAACTACCGAGCAACAGCAGAAATGAAGGTGCTGCTAAAGTGTATATTTTAGGGCAAGGCAAGGAATGATTTATCCCTCATTAGCACTATCTTCCTTCAAGGCAACTTTGTACAAGAGAAAGGGTTATACTGAGAAGAACTAGCTTCTAACCCATTTATTTTTTAGTCGCTGGTGAAGACCTCTGGCAAATCACTTAGCTTCAGCCATAAAATAAAAGATAATTACCAAGTGCTTCTTTGCAAGAAAGTTCTAAAGATGTTCAAGGTGACACAATTAGATACTGTGTGCAGCCTTTATATAATTGTAAGTTGGCGTAGATCCCTCATTTTTGTTATGCTGTATTTAACTCATCTGAGTACATTTTATACTAAAACTCAAGCCTAAGGAGGGAATTCACCATTCAGCGAAATGAGCTCCAAAGCCTTCGGATCACTTCGCAAATGGTATTAAGCGCATGCTGATGTCCGCGCACAGGACATCATCATGGAGATCATGGCTTTGGAGATCACTTCGCTGAATGGTGAATTCGACCCTAAATCAGAAGAGAACTTGGAATTTAATTTGAACACATTGTTGGTATTCTAGTTTAAATGAAAAGTAACTAAAGCATTTGGGTGTCTGGCATTCTAAATTTCATTTAAATTATTAGCCTGTGACTTACCTGAAGGCAGGCCAAAAACCTTTGTTTCATACAGGACCTTACAACTACCCCCATCCTCCACCAAAATTGCAGCTCGCATCTTCACATTCTAAGCCATCTTGGTAAGAGAGCAAAGCTCACTCATGCACAGATGTAATTTGTTCCTGGTTTGAAGAATCAGTGAGGGGTCCTAAACCTCTGAATCCATTGGTATCTAGGTCCTTTATTTCAATGTTGGCCCAAATTATGAACACCAGCAAACTTAAAGCTCTACCCTTTAAAGAAGAACTACAGTCCAATAAGGATTTGATCTTACAACAATGTACCTTAGGTATGGATCTTACTATTCCAGTTTAGGATGATTCAGCCCTATGGCACTACTGATCTGTTCCCTCAAAGTTGTCACTGGAGACTGGCATCTTTAAAATCTTAGCCAGCATTTTCCCTTAGATGTTGGCTCAACATAAGCTCAATGTGCACTTCTTAGGGACTAAGACAAAATAGGCTAATTAGAAATTCAGTGCAAAACTGTTACCTATTTAACTCTGCTTATGGGTTAAGCCAGTGGATCTCAACCTGGGGGTCGCAACCCCATCGGAGGTCGAATTACTAATTACCAGGGGTCACCTAAGACCATCAGAATCGAATTCTTAAACAGCGGATTTCCTATAGCAAATCTGCAGCTACGATAAATTTAAAGTCGCAACAGTGACAATATTCCCATACTAAAGTCGCAATTCCAACAATATTCCCATATTAAAGTCGTGACGACAGCAATGTTCCCATAATGAAGTTGCGATTGCTACAGTAGCAGGCTATTGCAACCGAAAACTTGTTATTGGGGAATTGTACTAAAAAGGGTCCCGACAATAAAAAGGTTGATAACCACTGGGTTAAGCACATGTGCATTAGTGTCTGGTTCACTTCTAATGTATACTGAAATTAAGAACAGTTCAGTAAAATGGGTTAGTTTAGTTTAGCATTTTTACTTCATACATTTAAAGGGAAATACATACTGAACTGCACAAGCTGCAGGATTGTGTACATATATAAACTGTGATATGTTCTGCAAATAAATCTGCTTACTATGCAGCCATGCAATCAAGAGTAAATCCAATTTTTTAACATATATAAAATCTCTGTGCTAATAAGGCTAATAAGAAATTACTTTAACTGTGCACTGCATGGCTTTTAAGCAAGATGTTTTGCAAGTATAACAGTATATTGGTGCAGTCCTGCAGTATGTATGGTTTAATATATATTTTCTTTTTTATGAATGAAGTGAAAACACAGAACTATAGATACTTCCTTGATTTGAAGTGGACCTGTCAGCTCAAAACTTGAATACTAATTTAGGTTCTACTAATGAAAAAAACTTTTTTCAAAATCTATATGTATTTTAAAAAATGTACCTTTATATAGCGTTTCTCACTGTCATTTTCCCTGTGAGCCCGACTTTTCTTTCTCGAGTCAGGTTGGGCTGGGCTAAGAGGAAGCATATATTATATATATGTATAACCTGATGAAGGAGCATCCAAAAGCTTGTTTATTTAATTATTTAAAAAGACTGTTAGTCCAATAAAAAAGGTATCGCCACATACTGCAATTCTCCTTTTTTTATATATGATTGACATTTACATCACTTCCTCCCATGATATTCTCAAGTGCGTTCATGTAAGTGCACGCTTCCTTACTTTCCATGACTGCACGAGGAAAGCTCAGAGTGCAAATGCATGAGATTTGGCAGAGGGAGAGAGTAGCCACGAGTATTTGGGGGCATGGAAATAAATTTTGAGTGGTAGGTCCTCACGAAAATGGCGGCTTCCAGATCTGGAAATCAGGAGTACTTTACAGTAGGACCTACTTTATAATATTATGTTTTTTTGTGAATCGACATTATTACTTAGCTGCTGATTGATTTAATTTACTTTAGATGCACAATTGCAAGAGGATCAAATACTAACACATTGTTCTTTCTTTCTTTGCAGAGTCAAATCTATTTATTTTTGACAGTCTTAACCTGTATTTCTAATATACTATTTTTTCTCAGTCTCGAAAAGGTGCACAATGGGCATTTGTTGAGCCAGTGGCTAAGGGTGAAGGCTGATTAAGAATATATAGATGTCAGCCTCCAGTGACATGTGGGCACAGATCATTAGTGCCATAGGGCTGGATCATACTAAACTGGCATAATAAGCCCTATGCATAGGTGCAAGATTAAATTTATTTCAGGTTTAGTTCTCCTTTAAAGGGTGATTTTATAAAGACTTTTTCAGATATTATTATTAATCCAAGGATCTAATCCAAGTGCTAGGTTGTGATTGACACAAGAGGTTGGAGGTCCCTGCCCCAATGAGCTTACAATCTAAGTGGGAGGGTGCATGTCTATTACCACAGCCTCTTAATAATATATGTATTTTTGTGCTCTAACATTAGGTACTTGGAAAATCCTAAAACATAGTATAATAACAATATATGTTTGTTGTTTAATTATTAGGTCTAGTAGAATTACCTTCTCATAAGACTGCATAATATCCCTAAATATAATGTTTTTAAAAATTATGAGACCCGGAGGAGAGGCATTTTTTTTTTTTTTTGGGCTTGAATATATGACAGCATTCCCAGTGGATTCTGGAAGTTGTAGTTTATCAGGCTTTAAGTGGTGCAGGCTGGATATTTCTGGTATATAAAACCTAATTACCAAAATCCTATTTGCCCATAAACAGTGACCTTTTTCACACTGCTGAAACATCTAGGACATATTTGCATAATTGGAAGATAATTACTGTGATGATTTGCATTTTTAATCAAATTATTTTTTAGTGCATGTACAGTCTTATTTACAGTCATGATTATCAGCACATACCAAACACATAAATAAGATGAATATATGAATATTTTGTTTCATCTGACTTTACAGGATCTTTTTTGTTTTTTGGCAAAGTAACAATATGGAAGCCCTCTTCTTAATAATAAAACAATATACTGTATACTTGTATGGCTTAATGATCTTCAGAACAAAAGCAAATATACATAAAAGTGGTGTGTTATTTTTCATTCTGCCTTGTAGCGTCTCATCAGAATGATAATAGTTGCCGCAAAACATGCCTTACTGCCTCTTTAACACCTTACTGTTATATGTCTTCTCAACTTGAAATTTGACGATGTATTAAAAAATATGAATACCTATGTACTAGCCCCGACTGCAGGGATTAGCTCGATCTATTGAGGAACTACATTTGCTGGTATTGTGTTGTCTTCTGGTGGTAAAATACGCTGAGTATTGGTTGTAAATTCCATACAGCTAGTAAACCATTGTTTTCTTATCATTGTAGTTGCATAAATACCTTTTATTTGTGTAAATGCAATGTAAATATTTAATTTCATTTTTCTAAATTGTCATGGGGGGTTATTCACTAAGCTGCAAATTCAACTGTTGAATTCTCAAACAGCAGATTCCCATAGCAAATCCGCGACTGTAAGAATTCTCCCATTGTAAAGTCACAACTGCGACAGTATTCTCATTATAAAGGCAGTCTATTGCGACTGTCTTTAGCTGGCAAATTCACACCTATACGCAACAATTCAGACTTTAGTGAATAATCCCCCCATGTGTATTATAAAGGATGTTATAACCCTTCTGTAATTTATAAAGATATTAACGTTTGCCTTGGAGTCTCGTGCAGCTTCAAGCTTTTACATTGTGATGGAACAGTGTTTGTTACTATCCTTATACATTTCAGAAAGGGGTACACTATGCTCTATACAATGTAAAGGTGCATTATACTTAAATCCAATTTCTATAAAGAAACCAGTACAAGGTATAAGCAGCCATACCCTATTTCTCAGCAAGATTCATGGTGCTTTCTATGTGCACCAGATGCTGAATTACTGTTTTTTTACACCTGCTCTTACCGTTTTGGTTTAAGCAATGCGGCTTTTTTATACCACCTTGATCTTATCAAGTTGTTTATTATGCACCTTTTAGCCCATTTATAACCATGTTACCATTTACATTTTTTATGAATAATCATTTGGACCTATGCTTTGATTCCATTCTAACCTGAGCTCAGTTTTCTATGAATACTATATATTTAAATGGAGCCACATTTAATGGGAAAAGCGAAATTATAGTCCTATAGAAATGATTATTACAATTATCAGCATTCATTTTTTTCTTTGTTTTTAGCCACCGCTTGGAGTACTTCAGGCCTTTCAGCTTCTGCACATTAATGGATGAGAAATGGAAACAGCCCGAGTCCTGCCTCTGGAAAATCTAACATGTTTAAAACCAACATTTAACCTTTAAGCACCTACCTATCACAGATCTTTTTTTTTTTTTTTTTCTGCTTCTTTTATATGTTGAAGCTCTGCTTTAAACTCCTTCACAGGAGAAATATAATAGCATCTAGTTATCACCTTGTTTTAAATTGGGATTTATTTATGGGTAGCTCTCATGACACCTAAAATTGTTTATAAAGACTGTGCTAAAAGAAACAGGATCTGGAGTTATTAATTTGTTAAAAGTCATATCAGATGTTACACACTTACTTACAGTTTTAATAAAGAAGCTGTTTTTATATATATATATATATATATATATATATATATATATATATATATATATGTGTGTGTGTGTTTAGTATTAGGCTAATGTCTTAAAGTGGCAGTTTACCATTTTGCTTTTGATCATTGCAAACAGAGGAAGTAGTCTGTAGATACAGTGTGTGAGGCAGATGGGTGATTTTAAGTGTCAATTGTCCCAAGGAAGTATGAATTTGGAAAATTTACTTTAGTTTCTCCAGTGTGGTGAACTGCCTCATAGTCATTACATTGTGTATTTACACACCACTTTACAGCTACAGTATATACTGTGAATGTGACAAAAATATAGTTACACAACACATCGTGTATGTCAGAGTTGCAATTTTCCCAACATATACGGGGGTTATTCACTAAAGTCCGAATTGTTGCGTATAGGTGCGAATTCACCAGATAAAGACAGTCGCAATAGGCTGCTACTGTCGCAGTCGCATCTTTATAATGAGAATATTGTCGCAGTCACGACTTTATTATGGGAAAATTGTCGCAATCTTAACTTTAAAAAATTGTTGCGACTTTACAATGGGGAAATTGTAGCGGATTTACTATGGGAATCCGCTGTTTCTGAATTCGACAGTCAAACTCGCACCTTAGAGAATAACCCCCATAATGTTTTTAATATGCATATTTACCTTTTGACAAATTAAAATGGAATATTATGAGATTTATGGCAGGGTTCTTGTTACTATTCCGGCAACATTTCACTTAAAAGTCTTAGAAAATGTGTTGACCAAGTGCCAGTTTGCATGTGTCAGTCAGAAGTAAGTTAAATAATCTTACTCACAAATGCTATTGTTATTTTATCCAGATTGTTTTTGCTAAAACCTCTTGACGATTGCTAATTTTTTTTTTTATATGTTTCTTTGTCTATAATTGTGAATTAAACTTAAATGCAATGGCTATAAAATTGATTGGGCTGGAGCTTCTCCATTAAGCAGATCAAAGATGTCTGCAGTTGTTGAGCAGACAAATATGCATTTTCACTTTGGGTGTTTCTGGCCTTTTAAACTACTAATAGTAGGAAAAAAATATGGCAGATCCTACTCATGTGTAGAATTACAGATACAATGATAAAAAAATTGTCACAGCAAGATTTCTGTTTCTTTCCTGACTGCTTTTGCTATGCAGCTAGCAGCATGACCAGTGATTGACATCATTATCATCCAATCAGAAATGCAGCCCAAACTCAGAGCAGTTCTAACTGCGTTCATTGTACTTTTGATTTTTTTTTCTTGTGTTGAAAAAATAGTTTCAAGTACTGTACAATGTGTGAACATGGAAACTAGTTTGATGCCATAGATAAACGCATGTTACCCAAAAGTCCTACAAGATTGAGGGGTTTATTCACTAAAGTCATAATTGTTGCATATAGGTGCAAATTCGCCAGATAAAGAGTCGTAATAGACTGATACTGTTGCAGTTGCGTCTTTATAATGAGAATATTGTTGCAGTCATGACTTTATTATGGGAAAATTATCGCAATCTTAACTTTAAAAAATTGTCGCAACTTTATAATGGGAAAATTGTAGCAGATTTGCTATGGGAATCCGCTGTTTGTGAATTCGACAGTCAAATTTTCACCTTAGTGAATAACCGCTGGAAAGTTTGACTTACATTGCTGACCAACTGTTTATTGTGATATAAGTGTCCATCTTATCCTAGAGCGTATCAAGATATTCAGTGTTGTACTTTATTAACACCATATAATGCAGAGCTCCTACTACCTCATTTATTTTTTAAATTCTTTTTAGAAAAAAACGCTGAATGCTAGAACAAAGTTGATTTCCTTTTATTAATATCAATATATATAATAAGGTTGTATTACCTTAATTTTATCGACTTATTGTACCAGAGTGACACAGTGACATGCACTCTGTTTTCATATATTGTGCTTTCTAAGGAGAAGGGTGGAAGTTAAAACAAGCTTTCATTGCAATAGATGACTTCTTCATCATTTTCTGTAAAAAAAAAAAAGAACACACATATCAAAGTATATAATTCAGGTGCTATTCCCTGTAAATGTATTCAAAGCAATCATGATCTTTTCAGCAGCCCTTCTCCATCGTTTTTCTGTTTCCATGCAATTATGTTCATTATGCACAAACTCCAAGAAACGTACTTACTGGCAAAAATGCATAGTGAATGCAGTTAAATTATTAACGTGCCAGTGATGCAGTTGTACATTAAAGTTCAATTTTATTTGACATATTTTTTTTTATGGAAAAAATGTATTTTGTTTTTATGATTATAATGTTACAACAAAAATATATACAATTAATTAAAGTGCTTTGTGGGTTTTACTGCAATCTCCACATCGAGCACCAAGTTTAACTGGCTCTTTTAAGGATAATTAAGAGAATTCTGTCATACCACTTTACATTTTAAAGCCTCTTCTTCAGTTGAATGGTTCTCTGTATACAAGCCTCCTGTCATGGAGTAGTAGTGTGGACCCTCTGTACTACCTTGAAGTTTGGCTTAGGTATGCTGCGAGGCGTGGAATCTAAGAGATCTCTGGTCTTCGCCTTTAACCTCTGCAAGGAGGTACAGGTCTTAGCTGCAGGAGACCTCCAGGTCGCGACCCCCGAGCATACCCTCCAAGGTAGTTGCTAGTAAGGCACAGGAGCAGACTTGAAATACAGGAACAGACTTGGAATAACTGGACAGGCGCAGGAACAGACTTGGGAATAACTGGACAGGCGCAGGAACAGACTTGGGAATAACTGGACAGGCACAGGAACAGACTTGGGAATAACTGAGTTAATTAAGGACTGTCACTTTAACCAACAGAAGTTTAGGAACACCAGGAAGCAAGGATTCAGGAACACAGTAGTAGTGGAATCAAATTAATAGCAGTAACGCTAGGAGACCTGTATAGCTGGAAGCTTATGCACTGAATGCCCAAGCTGTCCAGCCTTTTAAACTTCCGGCTGTTACCAGACGCAGCGGGGGCGCTACCGACACTTACGTGTCATGTGAGCGCGCTGGCGGCGTGCAAGCTGCCGGCAGTGCATAAATGCCTGGCAGGTGCGGCTCGTGCGCCTAAGGAAAACGCGCCGAGGAGCCCCTGCCAGGTAAGGAACGGCGGCCATGCCGACCGTTACACCTCCATGGAAGTACTTCTGAATAATACCAAATTCTTCTGCATTGGTAGTTTCCACCATATATGTAAGAGCTGAGAATCACAACTAGCACCTTTGAGCCTCTTCCCCACCCTGATCTACAGGTGCAGGTATTTAAAGTACATGTGTGAGCCAATCTCTTGCAGTATAACAGAGCTAATTTCTTGGGGTTGATTTCCTGTATGACAGGGTAACATGGGAAAGAAACTACTTCTACTAGGTAGAAGCTCAGCTATAAAGCAGAACAGAATTAAATGTCAGGTCTCCAGAAAGCAAGGGTAGCTCTGCAAACCCAACCAGGACTTGTAACAAAACCAGTGCCTGGGTTTATCTATTTGGCAGAACTCTCCAGTTTAGTATCCAGTTGGATAGATAGGATCCAATATTCACATTCTGTGTAAGACACACTACAAGAAGGAGAAGCAGAGGACATGCCCTTGAATATCTAATGTCTCATGCTGGTAGCATCCTATTTCTGCTAAGTTTGAAAAGTATAAAATGAAACTCCTGTCTGAATGTATATGTTGCTGCTATGATGTTAAACAAAATGTGATAGTGACAAGCATTTTGTAAATAAATGATTCTACTGTCCATTATTTTAATTAGGTTCAAAAAGGTTTAATCACAATTCTCCAATTGTAATTAGGAGGCTTTCCAAATTAGTTTTGGGGATATTATATATGTATGCTGCAATCCTACAAGGATTGTGGCGTTGTAGGATGACAATAGGCCCCATAATAAACAGCTTTTAAAGTGGCATTTCTGGCTCAGTTAGTAACACATTAACGAGAAGCGGGGAATAGTCTTAGCTGAATGCTAAAAATTGTCAGCTAAGGACTGCAGAAATTCAAGCAATTCAATGTCCAACTCCAAGGTCAAGTTGGAAGGGGTGGGGCTAAAGGGCAGCTGACGCAGCTCCTTCAATCAAATAATGCAATTTAAGTTATATTCATATAAACAAGACTGTATTTTATACATATACTGTATGTATGTATGTATATATATATATATATATATATATATATATATATATATATATATGTGTGTGTTTGTCTGTTTGTATATATATATATGTATGTATGTATATATATATATATATATATATATTTTTTTTTTTTTACGTTAACTATGTTATTTTTAAATTTAGCTACAAAGCCTAAAACAAAAGGTATCTGATCAAAAATTCTGACTTATGTGATAAGTTATTTGATCTAAAGATATCTTGTATCTCTGAAATAAAGGGATACAGGGCTGCAGTGTTGTGAAAATAGAACACATAAAATAGATTAGCACATCGGAGTCTCACAAGTTCAAATTAATAACTAACATTTTTAAAACTGAAGTAAATAGATATTTATCCACAATGAGTTACTAAACATAATACATGTTTTTAAGCATTTAAAAGCTTTTTTTCCATTTATTGATAGTGTCCGTTTAAATTATACATTCACCGTAAGGCGTGGGAAATATCTTCAGTGCAGAGGCAGTAGACGAAAGCTGTTGAAGTGGTTAAAATGATTGTAGAATCTAAATGATGTTTAAAATTGCATTCAGAAAAAAAATTCCTTTGCTTGCAGACAGGAGATTGCAAAGAAGCACATTTCCTTTATCGTAAAATAATGACAGTGAATGTGTTATTTCAGGTTTGTGGGTTTTTTCTTCTTTTGCTTTTAACTGTGCTTTATCATTTTTTTCCCCCCCACCCCCACACCATGTGGTTATAGCATGTAGATATTTGACATATTGACACAAAGAAACTGCCTATTTGGTATCTTTTATCAAACATCAGCAGTATGTTAATATAAATGATGTTTTTACCTTTTTTTTTTTCTTCCCTATTTTCACATGTAGCAATGGGAAATGAGCAAAATAAAAGAATTTCTCCACCTCAGAATGTGTTTTGTTTCTTGTCAGTTGTTTTAGTGTTTGCCGTTTATCACCTAAATTGACATGCTCCATATCTCTCTGTTTCTTTTCTATTTTAAAGGAAGGGTGATTTAAAAACTTTAAACTAGTGGCGGTGAACCTATGGCATGTGTGCCAGGGAGGGCATGCAGAACCCTCTCTGTGGGCACAAGTACCACTGCTACTGCTGCACTAATTGCTAGTAACTCCTACTCCTAACATCGATAATAGTTTCAGCCATAATGGGGGTAATTCAGGGAAGTGCAAACTCACCTTGCGACACTTCGCATCAGCTTGATGTGACGGGTACGTGTTCCCTGGTCTCCTGCACGTGGAGATCAGTGAATGCTTTAAAGGTCCTCGCCAAGCCAAAGTACCTTTAAAGCGTTCGCTGATATCCACGTGCAGGAGAGCAGGGAGCGCATACCAGTCTAGGTGAGCTGATTCGAAGCATCGCAGAATGAGTTCGCACTTTCCTGAATTACCCCCATAATCTTTGTCAGACTTTAGTTCTTCTTTGAGCTACATACACTTATCATGTTGCTATTTTTAAGTGCCCGTTATCAAATAAATTATTGTTATATTGCTTTATCCACTAATAGTGCTATTAATACCCCCCATAAGGAAAATTTGAATGTGTGCATAGTCGGAGCTAATTGGCTTTCAAGGGGGGAATTCACCATTCTCCGAAGTAGTGCGAACAGTTCGGGCGACTGCGCCAGTCGCGAACACAATAGAACTTAGC
>WMED01006262.1:0-18640 GCA_019650415.1 Pipa parva | reverse complement strand
GTTTTTATTTACGATTTACACAACGTGCCAACTTTTCTGATTTTGGGGTTTGTATTACCGCATAAAGAAAAATTATAGTTTTATAGCTCAAGACGAAACCCTGAATTTCTTTTCTTTTATACGGCATCTGCAATTCAGTACCCTTTAGGTTAACCTGAAATCCAATATGGAACCCATATTTGTGGCTAGCAATACAGATATTGACCCCTGTTCACCGCCAGATGCTCACTTACTATTGGAACCAGTAAGGGTACTAGGGCACTAGGTATTCATGCTTATATTATACAAGGAATGTGTATATTTATTATCAACAGAGGGAAGGATAAGGTGCATCAACTATAGAATATTGGGGCAGTTATTACCAATGGTTCATGATGTTTTATAACATAGTAAAAAGCCAATGTATAAATGCTATGGGGCAAATACACATCTCTGCATCATATCACATGCAATGCAACCAGAAAGTGCAGGGGTAGGTTTGATTGCTTTAGAAACATATCAACAAGTAGTCCTACCCAAGGGCACAAATAGGAAAGGCCTGTCCTTAAGTAAAATTCATTTTATAGCATCAAGATCTCAGATTAGTTTGTGTAGAGTGCCTTTCAGGGCAACATGACAGATACTATGCCCAAGCAAAGTAATTTAGAGCAATGTATCAACAGGGGCAAACTTTACAGAGGTCTAGTCACCCATAACAACCAATCAGAAGTAAGCTTTCTTTATTCTAGTTGTAGCAGTGACTGCTGACTGCTAATTGGTTGCTATGGGTGACTAGACCTCTGCAAATGATGGCCCCTGTTGATGAACTACTCTGATTGTGATTTATTACATTTTTTTTTACATATTTACTATATTTACTATATACTTGATGCAGTGCTCACATAGAAGGTGTTGGGTTCCTTTTCAATTCATTTTTTCAATTTTCAGTTTAATGCTGGGCCATGCAGATCGGCATTTTCCCCTTTTGGATTGCATGATCTGGCAGCGCCACATACATATGCCGTACCACCTTCCTCTAGTTGGAAAAAAAATCTCTCCAATTTCAGCTGGATATTTACTGCGTTTTATTACCTGTGTACAATTGTTAGACCAAAATTATACCTAGTTCTGTTTTAGATGCAGTTTGCATCAAGGTAGTAGAAGCAATGTTTCTATGCCTTATACATTTAAAAAGAGGAATGCTGTTTATAAATGAAATAGAACCAGGAACAATGACCAAGAGAACAGTGGTGCATTCATTTACTAAATAATCAATAGCCAAGTTTATCTGACAACCATACAGCATTACATGGAAAGTTCAGGGTCCTTCCAAATTCTTTGCAGGCAAGATATTGTTTGTTTAGAATTCGTCACCTAGATTCCATGACGTGTTTTTAGGCTGGTACCTCAAGTCTGCCTGTGTCTGAATCAGTTGCCACAGTTGGAAGATCAAGCTTGCTGCTCAGTAATATCATTTGGATTTTGAGCTGGTGAGTGGATAAAAGATTTATAGCAAGCAATAGAAGATAAATATTTCTGTAACTGTTGTTAATCGATGAAAAAGTGTGTTGGCTATTCTCCATTCTATGTGCAATAGGCTCGACTAAGGGAAATAATTGTTGATATACCTTACACAGTAGGTTCTGGTAATAACTTCCTAGGCATCGAATAATTGAAATCTATCTGGTCAGCTGACAGAAGTGTGGTTGCATTGTTCATCTTCTTCTGTCTCTTTGTTTGTAAGATAAAGGAGAAGTAAGAGTCTTGACTACAAGTCAAATAATTACTGTGTCAGAACAGACACTAGAGGAAGAGAGAGGGGAGGCTAAGAGCTCAGCTTTTGTAAGGCTTAGTTTATGGTAGTTGGATAGTGACTTGGACACTAGAGGAAGAGAGAGGAGAGACTAAGAGCCCAGTTTTTGTAAGGCTTAGTTTGTGGTAGTTGGACAGTGACTTGGACACTAGAGAAAGAGAGAGGAGAAACTAAGAGCTCAGTTTTTCTAAGGCTTAGTTTATGGTAGTTGGACAGTGACTTGGATACTTGAAGAAGAGAGAGGGGAGGCTAAGAGCCCAGTATTTGTAAGGTTTAGTTTATTGTAGTTGGACAGTGACTTAGACACTAGAAGAAGAGAGAGCAGTGACTAAGAGCCCAGTTTTTGTAAGGTTTAGTTTATGGTAGTTGGACAACGACTTAGGATCAACACTTGGTTTCGTTAGCTAAAGTGTTATACATAGGAAGGAACTGTCAGTCAGTAGTAAATAATGGGACACAGCACGGATAAGGTTACTGAGACTGGGTCAATAGAGTAGGTAAAGCAGTGTATGAGCGCATGGACTTCCTCATCAGCTACAGCTATTCCTTTATTGGATTTTATTACTCAAATAAAGGTTTATATGTTGATAAGATTTATACAGTTCAGAGGCATTAATGGTAAGGCCACATTTATGAGTATTGACTTTTTTTTTGCCTAGTAATGGAGATAGAGGACTCCATCTATTACAACGTTTGTTTCATGTTGAGGTGTCCATGTGACCTCAAGCCTAGTAACTAACATTTAAAGCAATCCTTGAAGTTGTAAGCATTCATTCACTGTGACTATTGATTAGAAATGGTGATTAAATTATATTTAAAGGTACCCATATAGCCTTACTCAATATAGGCAACAATTATCTTCTGAAAGTGGTGACCCAAATCCTGGAGTGACAATTGACATGGTAAGCATAATCTAGGCAAAGAGAGGCAGTAGTGAGATGAACTCAAAGAGAGTTATACATGGATTATTTGAATTAGAAATGTAGGGGCTATAGTACTATTAATGCATCATGTTATAATGGAACATACATAATGCTAAAATGTTGGTGTCGTCTTTCACATATGGACAAGACTTAACAGATACATGGCCTCCCATGGTCCTCACTTAAAAACAAACAGGAGAACAACTACAACAGAGCAAGTACAATCAAGTAATCTTTCTGTCTCTGGGTACACAGACAATGAATAACTCAGCCTTTTCACTAAAATGGGATGTCTACTGCAAAGACTTTGACCACACTTATGGTCTACAAAACTGATCTTTAACTTGTGTTGAAACCAAATCTGATTACAAACCCAACTTTTCCAAACAGGATGCATTATTAACTGGTGAAATGTAATAGAAACTACAAACAACTTCTTTAGACAAACTCTGGCCAAAAGACAGAGAGAAAGATGCCATTATGGAATAAGTGCAGATATTTTTTACCTTGGCTTGGTACAGTTTTAAGAGCAAAGTCACTTATAGTATGTGTAATGCTATTTTGAGCATTCTCTTGTGTTTACATCCATATCCACTCCTGGGATGGCTTTACGACAGCTTTACTCAGTCACTCAAGGGATAGGCTCCACCTACATTATCAGTAGTGTCTGTACCTTTAAGAAAATAATAGGTGTCAGAGGTTCCTCATCAAACAGGAACAGTTTATTCACAGCAACACACCTCAAACTTAGAGCACATTATCCATCTTAAGAACATAGACCATTACTTGGTGCATATCTACCCTCAGTTAGCAACAAGACTCAGGATCAGCTTTCACCATTTTCTGGCTGAGCACAGGTAAGCACTCCTTGGAAAACTTAGAGGAATTCCTTGCTCAGTGTCTGAGACAAAGCCACCCTGAGTGCTTCTCATTCCAGGGGTTTCACTATGTCCAGACCTAGCAAACTACTACCCTAAGCACTGCCATTGAGACCCTGCTCTAGGTGCCCTACTTTAAATCCAAGACACTTGGGTATACTAAACCCACCACACTCCTTGTTGGGGAAGCTACCCTTCTGTAGCTTAGGGCTAACTGTCACTTCTGAAATGATCTTTACTGGGCTCTACTTTCTTAATTTGCCTTGCAGAACCTGCCAGCCTTCATGTGGAGGCCCAGAAGTCAAAGACCCACTTCCTTCCTGAAAAGAAGCTTATATTAACTCGGAGATCCCACCCAGAATTTACATATTCATACCACATTTCTCTTTTGGTGCAATAAATTACATATTACACTAGATGGAGTCACCATAGTACACTTATAACATATTATCTATAAAGAACTCCTATTGCATAAATATTCTCATACATACTTATGAAATGAAATACGCTTTATTTCCATTTTCCTACATATGTCAATGATGGGTTTCTCACCACCAGCACAAAAAAAGCTTAGTTTATATCTTGCTATTTGCTTTTATTTGCTATTGATAAGCAGCTTTCAGATAAGGTATCCAGATCTTCTATTACATAGACAGTTACATTCTGTTTATTGATTTTCTCCAGTTAGGCTTTTTGGTTACCTAGAGTTCTGATTGACCTTTTGGACAGCAGCGTATGACTAATCATTTTGTACCCTTGGAACCTCCTAAAATATTTCCTTTGTTTATACATGTTACTAACAATCACACATTGTTCTTTCATCTGTAGGATATTTCCTGGGCCTTTGATCATATTGTCTGGCCACTGCATCAGGATTTTGAGATTTGCTATTCATTAAGTACAGGTAGGTGATATAAGGGGATATTGGCTTCCCAATTACTTATTGGAGATACTTATGTTTGCATGCTAGAGACAGTAAACAAAATATACACAAATCTTTGTAGTTCCTTTATTCCTTCTATATACACCACAAAAGGTAGATCCACAAGATAAGCATGCGTGGGTTAGTTACATAGCGTAGCCGTAGAGAAATGTTATTTTATTTCAATCTTTTGTGCATTACTTTATTGTTTTGCACATTGTTACATCTGGTAGCAAAGATTTCTTTTCTTAAAGAAGAGGTAGAAAGAAGGATCAGGGTCAATCCCCTCTAATTTAGGGTCTGCAGTGTCTGACTGAGGTATCTTGGAGCCACCAGAGAAGATGATTACAAAGACCCAAGGACCTTCTAATAGCAAAAGTTGTCAGGTACACTAGAACTATCATATGTATGTATGTATGTAAAATTATATTTATAAAGTGCCACAAATTTACTCAGCGCTGCACAGTTCAGCAATACAAATAAAAGACAGGCATGCGAAAAGTGCATTACACATTACAAGTATAATATTACAAGGATGCTTCACTTTAAGTTCCAGGTTGTGATTGACACAAGAGGATGGAGGTCCCTGCCCCATAGAGCTTACAATCTAAGTTTCATAATAAATTATTATATTATTAAAGTATTGTAGGACATTTAAAAGGCGCCAATTGCCTATGTGTCAATCTAATTAAAGGTAGCTATGGAACCTGTAAATGTTTAGAGATGTTTTTTGGTACAAGACTTTGGCACCCCAAAACCTTGGGCCTACCCAAGGCTGGCAAAGTGGACAATAAATTAGCTCTGTTCTCCCCGAGCACTGCTTGAGAAGAAGCTCTTGAAGGAAAATAGAGCTTTGTAATTGTGCAGAAGTGATCCGCAGATTTATAAATATCCCCTTTAAGAAAGATAGTGCTTATTAAAAAAAAAAGGATTATTTTGCGTTGTACTAGTGTCATGATTGTTTCTATCATTTAGATTCTTTTACACAGAATCTGTGTTCTATGTTTACACACAAGTAATGTTTAGACTGCTACAGTTCATGTTCTATGATCAGATATATAACAAAGGTTAAAGTTTACAAGGGACAACTGGATGAGACACAGGCTGTCTGACGATACGCAATAAAATACAAACACTGGCACAAATGTAATGTAATGTCATATCTACATTTCTTACTTATCTAACCCTGTACGACATACACCATTTTATCAATCTGTACTGTACTTCTGTTAGACGGTTCCTTTTCTGATTTCATTGACTTTGTGGATTCTGAAATCAATGAAATAACAGTAACTGTGCAATTATAAGAGATCGCGCACACCCCAGTGAAAATGATTACAGGTATTAGTGGTTACCATGGAGTTCCATGACCTCATCAGCTGAAATTAAACTTGGAAACTCATCTAAACGAAGCAACAGATTTGAAATTGCAGAGCTCAGTATAAAGTGTTTATTGATACCCTGCGTGTTCCAGAGTCAAATCTTTCTTGACACTGGACATTGTTCTGCAGCCTGTATAAAACAAGTTTAACTCAGTACAATCTGTTAGTACCCGAACCGTACCTAGCTTCTGATTTATAAATACATTAAGGACTTTTATAATCCGATTCCTGCTTGCTTATTATTTCTAAACATGAAATTCATATACTTTTATAGCCTCCCCTATACTGTAGACTGAGAAAGATTAGGTTGCAAATAATGAAAATGCAAACAGATATTTTAAATGAGGGGGGAAAATGCTTTGTTCATAATACTTGCATAGTCAACCTAAATAAGAAAAGAGCACCTTTGCTTATATACTGCTTATTTTTATTGTGAATCCCTGTTCTGAGTTCACAGTTATGTGCTAAGGGCTCCACCTTATGTACAAAGTGGGTAGTTACAGCCGTATTATATGATATTTGCATAGGCACACTTAAACACTGCTAAATATTGAATCACCCCTTTAAGTGCTCATTAAAGGGAGGGTTTCAGTCCTGGCACTTTACCACCTGGTGGAATGACCCCATGCACACTGAGGAGAATGTTTTATAGACATAGTTAACATAGTACTCTCTGTTACTTTATAATGTTGCCTTTGGGAACTGGAAAAGATTGAGGAGGTTTCCAGTGTATATCGTTATCTGTACTACACACTTTGCTATATATAATACATAAAGTGTAAAATGCTGGTAAAAATGAGAGAAAATCTGGTCACGTTATCACATGAGAATTGTTAAAACATTCCTCTATCATGACATGAAGATTGTGACCTATTACAAACCTCGTCCCTTTCATTTTGCAGTAACGCAATGTGCACAGGGAAATGTTCCCGATGTATTGGGGTGTTTCTCTTTCCCCTCGGAGTAATATCCATCGTCTCAAACCTGCTCCTGTTTTTCCCGGATGCTCAGATTCTACCGGTTGACCAGATAACGGATTTTGTATGGTTTTTAAATGGTATTGTTGGAGCTGGATTGCTGGTAAGAATATTATTGATATAAAGAATAGGATTGCTGAATTAATGTGAATTTGGACCTTTACGTGACTGTTTGAATAAGCCCCCATGTGCCAACATTAAACAGGAATTACCTGAATGTAAAAGCAATTGTTAGAATGGATGCTACTACATTATGATAACAATACTGACAACCAATCCATGACAAAATGCTGATATTGTCCTTCCCTATATTAATATATGTAGTCATAGTCAGGTGGGTAGAAGTAGGATGAGAAGTCATGCAGAGTGAGGCGAATTTGATAAGTGACGTCAGTCTCACCATATCCCATTAACTGTATTCTGTGAATATTCTATTTCTATGTTACCTTGTCCCTAGGTCATGTTGTCACTTAGTCGCAGTCGCCATTGTCACTTTTGAATGAATAGTCGCCTTACACACCCTGGAGCTCTGCCATCAACCCCCCAATTCACCAGTCTGAAGTGGTGAAGATAATCAGGTGAATTTGGAGCAGTTCACCTAGTCGCATTCGCTCCTTCGCACCACTCCTTTGCTTAGTCAATAATAGAAGTACTTGTGCACGCGCACATAAAATGATGGGAAGAGCTCTGTAAGTTTGTGGTTCAAGTCATCACCAAATTGGTTGCATATTTACCACTTCACAGACTTTGTTCAATGAGAGGACATGGGAAAGTGGAGAATTTTCATAGCTCTACATGACTATTCAGACTTCAGACAGTGAGGCTCTGAATGTTTAGGAAAATATAAAACTCTGGTAGAAATGATTGCATGCAACTTTCTAATAATTAATGAATAATGTCTTAACACATTATGTTTCTGTTTCTTATGCAGACATTCCTGCCAGCATTTATGATGTTGGGTGCGGGAGGAGAAGGATGTTGTGCAAATAGATGTGGGGTAAGAAAAAAAGAAAATAGGCACCATTACTTATAGAAATGTACTAATAATCTCAGATAATATGAGACCACTTTGTACTGAACTACCTATTGCAGAAAAAAACAAGTAATGAGGAAGTGAGCTAGTTAGAGCACCAGGTAATGAGGAAGTGAGCTAGTTAGAGCACCAGGTAATGAGGAAGTGAGCTAGTTAGAGCAGCAGGTAATGAGGAAGCGAGCTAGTTAGAGTACCAGGTAATGAGGAAGTGAGCTAGTTAGAGCACCAGGTAATGAGGAAGCGAGCTAGTTAGAGCACCAGGTAATGAGGAAGTGAGCTAGTTAGAGCACCAAGTAATGAGGAAGTGAGCTAGTTAGAGCATCAAGTAATGAGGAAGTGAGCTAGTTAGAGCACCAAGTAATGAGGAAGTGAGCTAGTTAGAGCACCAGGTAATGAGGAAGTGAGCTAGTTAGAGCACCAAGTAATGAGGAAGTGAGCTTGTTGCCCTTCCCTTCACATTTTAAGGTAACATTTCTGTTGAGGTTAATGTGTTGGAATAATTGTGGCTAAAAGAATATCTTAAATGAGAACTACAGCTCATTTCTCCTATGGGTGATTCTTACGGAGGGAAGGGGAGAACTAGTATGATTTTTATACTCCAGTGCTGACTCCAGCTCTCACTAGTTTGCTGATTTATTCTGCTCCTGCTACTATCCTATTCATTTTGTTTCGGTGAATAGAGCAAACTCAGTAGCGGTTTTCTGATGTAGTTCTCTATTAGTTGTCCTACCAAGGCCTGCGCGGTGTCATCGCATATAGTGCTAAGTTAAGACTTACCCAAAATGAAGAATCTCCTCTGATGCCACCACAACATCTAAGTCCTACCAGATGAAGGATCACCATTTGTGTCGCCTGAAGTTTCAGTAGATGGTTTCATCCCCTAGATAGCAGGGTAGTTGCCCATGCATGACCCCATCATGTGCATTCTAACCAATAGCTGTGCCCTAACAGTAGATATCATTGCACGGTATGAGGTAGAAGACTATGGTATGGCTTCCTAAACAAACCAATGTTAAACCAACATGTATAAACCATCATGGTTACTGAGAAAATCAGAATGTAGCTAAGAGCTTCAGAGAAAGTTGTGTAGGAGTTTACTGGGCAATTTTCCCAAGTAGATTTTTAAATCTTTAGCATATTTAGTGCTGTGCTTGCTGCTATCTTCTTCTGTTGATGTATTAAAGCTCCATCTTCTGACAGCAAATGATAATTGCAATTATCGATAAAATGGCAAAACTGTAGCCAACTAAAGTGTGATTTAGTGTGTGTCATGTGTGTCATCTTCCCTGTCGGCCTGCCTTTTCTTTCTGGGGAGTCGGGTTATGCGGGGCCAAATGGTGATTGACATTATAACTCTTCCAATCAGATCCATGCTAGATTATGATTTAAGGGATCTGATTGGAGGAGCTATAATGTCAATCATCATTTAGCCCCTCCCAACCCAACTTGGGAAAGAAAAGTCAGGCTAACAGAGAAGATGACAGAGAGAAATGCTGTATAAAGGTACATTTTTAAACATACATATATATTTACAAAATGTTTATTTCATTAAAACAACCTAATTTAGTGTTAGTTTTGAGGCGACAGGTCCACTTTATTTGCAAACTCTATAAACCAACAACACCAAATTCACCAATGAGCATGTGCAGAGTCTCCTTCAATATGACAGTTATTACTGCTGGGCTTATTGGCCGTTACAGCGTTTTTATATATATTTTTAACTATTATTTTATCACTAATTACAGCCATTTAAAACATATAAATAGTTATTTATTATGTTATACTTGATGAAGTATTGGCTTGAGTGTTGCCTAGTTCTCTTAACCCTTAGCCAAGTAAAAGTGCAGACAAAAGAATGCCTTATGATAGTGCTCTTAATTTACCCTGTTTTTGTCAATGCACATCTGCAGATGTTTTTATCTGTCCTACTGTCTGCATTGGGTGCTGTTGGTGCTTCCTACTGTGTGATCATATCAGCGCTGGGTTTGTTACATGGACCTTTGTGTGACACTGGAAATGGAACATATGAATATCCCTTCAGAAACAGCACGTCTGAGTAAGTCTGCAACTCATCTCAGATGCAGTGATATATCATATTTACTGCTCACAAAAGCTGAGAATCCTCATGGGGTAGGGGTTATTTTTTACTGGCTATATGTTAGGGATAGGGTGGAAAAATGATGAAAAAAAACTGAATCCATAATTATTGGGATAAAACTACCATAGATCTAGAAACTGATTCACCCTAACACACACTGGGGCACTTAACATTACTGTCTACCAGTTATGGAACTACTTGATGCCCCTCTTGTATATCCACTGGATGTTCTACTCAAACTCAGGGAAACACCTTATTCTTAGTAGTTCCACCTTCCTCCTTAATCCAAGGAAAAGTGGCAACAAGACCTCACTCTAGCTGTACCAGACCATATACCGGCTAGGTCAACTGACAGTAACAGAATTTCCTATGAAGGGAAAAATTCTTGATCCTACAAAGATGCACAAAGAATTTAAAACTTTATAATATCTTATAATATAATTTATAGTATTCCTTATGGCAAGGTATGTTCCGTTTACCTGTCCACATATGAACTTTGCTACCCTTTTCATGGATATATTTAATTAAAAAAAAGTTTCTCATGGCAAGTACTCGCAATACTTACTGGGAGAAACTTCAAAGCCTTCTCCTGATTAAACTCGGAAAAGCCGAAACGGCTTTTCCGAGTTTAATCAATTTTGCCCAATCTGACCACAAAAAAGTCGAACTAGTTATCTAACTACTGGATAATCTATATTTGGGGTAAGGACCATTATCACATAATTTACTGAAACTCTACTCAAATTAGGATTGTGGATATCCAGAAATAGAAGGAACTGGGAAATTGGAGTAAAAATAACTTATATATAATAGCTATGTTCGGGCTGTAAGTTAGTACTTTACAAGATTTTACATGGCTAGAGACATTATGAATATTAGCGACACGTGTATTTCTTTTTTAGAGAGAACTATTTATTTAACCAGACTTCCTGGACAGTTTGCAAAGAACCAGAAAATATCGTTGTATGGAATATCGTCTTGTTTTCTATCCTACTGGGCACTGGTGCAGTTGAAGCCATCCTGTGTTTTATACAGGTCATTAATGGGTTGTTCGGATGTCTGTGCGGCACATGCATGAGGAAAAGGAAGGTTAGTTCAATATTTGTTAGTTAAGTGACGTTCCACCCAGCAGGCATTCACCCTCTCCCTGAGTACCATGATGGACCTAATAGTGAATGACCTATTTATATATACTGTGAAGGCAATAATGATTTGATCCCTTGCTAATTTTGTAAGTTTGCCCACTGACAAAGACATGAACAGTTGATAATTTTAAGGGTAGGTTAATTATAACATTGAGAATAATTGATAATAATTGAAAATAAAATCCAGAAAAACACATTGTATAAATTATATAAATGTATTTGCATTTTGCAGTGAGAAATAAGTATTTGATCCTTCTGGCAAACAAGACTTAATACTTGGTGGCAAAACCCTTGTTGTCAAGCACAGCAGTCAGGCGTTTTTTGTAGTTGATGATGAGGTTTGCGCACAAGTCAGGAGAAATTTTGGTCCACTCCTCTTTGCAGATCATCTCTAAATCATTAAGATTTTGAGGCTGTCGCTTGGCAACTCGAAGCGTCTTACACATCTCTTCCTGGGAGCGCTGCTTTCCTCACTGGTACCCAGTGAGAGACTTGAGTGGTGGGACCCAGCAAGAAACAAGAGACCCAATAAACAGATGATTTTTCTTGTCTCCTCACTCCCTTCTTCAGTCCTGATGATTTAATTGTATTCAAAATCTTTTTTGTCTTCAAGCCCCTATCTGCGTTACACTATCCTCAGGAATAAGTCCTGCCGGTGCAGGTTGAAACTCTAGAAGGACTCATTGAGGCCTTAGATATAAGTTATGGCCCATGTGAGAGATTTTGAAATCTTGTCCATCTAACTCAGAGAGGAGTCTAATTTATATGTAGTGATGAGCGATGAATACAATAATCGTTATCGAACCGATAATCGATTTTCTAAATCCTACCTCTCTCTCTCTCGTTCCCACGTAAGTTTTCAGTACAGCAGCTAGCACACCCACACGGATCTGGACTGGTGAGATGATTACTGAAGCAGGACAAGCAAAACAATGCTACAGAGGGAAGAGAGAGACATGGCCCCGTATACAGGCAGACAGAGCTGTAAGAAAAGTTGGATGGAGGAAAAAAAAAAAAGAAAATCTCTCAGGCTGTCAGTGGCTTTGGTGAGGTCTGGGACGGTGATTCCCTCCTCCTCCTCTTTTTTTTATGAATGAACTGAATGCCGGTGAGACAAGTAGTTGAAGTTTTTTTTCTTGTGTGGTACTTCCAGAGGGTGTGTTTGAAAGGGCCCTCCGCACATATAGGAAAAGTTGTGGCCGTGTACTCACACTACACACACCTATACATATATGTGTGAAAGGATGGCCGCGCTCACTGTTAGGGCAAATAATAGAAATGTAAAAGGCCGGGTGTTGAACTCTCAATATCCCCGTCTGAGGTACCAAACAGACCCCCTTTCCCTACAGAGCCCTCACTCTCCATACAGGGCACAGAGCCTCCCCTCTCCATACAGCTCTGTGTAGGTTATATTAGGTAATGCGATCCTCACAGATATACAAATATGTGGGTTACGCTCAGCATTTTATTCTCCCCTTGCCCATTTGTCGCTACCATAAACAAAATCAACCAAATCTATCCCCCGAACAACTCTCTCTCCAGAATACATTGAAAGCTGGCGCAGAAGCAGAATCACTCGATGACGATTTCCCTGACGATTACTTCAGGTAATTATCGAATCATCGAGGAGCAACAATTAACTAGAAAATCATGCAGATTTCAACTATACTCGATAGTATCGATCAACACTATTTATATGCTTCAGAATGTTAATGTTGCCATGACAGTCATGATTTCCTTGCTCACTATCATGTTGCACTGATATAATGGAATCTATTTCAAGGTGAACATACCTACCAACACCTCTAGTATTCGTGGATAGTGCCAAACCTTTGAGGAAAAGTGGGTGGAGCTTACTGCAATATTGGTAGGCTTAACTGGAACGGGTGGTGCTTATCTAGGAATTCCCGGAACTTTCAGAGGAGATTAAAGGCAATTATGCAAATGTATGCTGAAAAGGATTATGTCTGTGTAGCGGTAACAGTTTTCCATTTGGTCTCTTTTCTTTTAGACTGGAGTTGCCTGATATTCCAGATGTCATACAGAACGTGAACTAATAACCATTGGCGTCTGCAGTGACATATTTATATCTCAGGAACGTGCATGAGATTGCGTGTATTTCTTTTAATAAAAGAAATATGAGATATTTTTGACGTTTTCAAATCCTAAAACTAAATTATTTCCGCTAACCACTATAAAATCAGTTAACCGAATGGGGATACCTGTCCCCAAAGTCATGTGGGTTTTTTTTTTTTACCATAAATACTCAGAGTTAAAAAAATAAATAAATAAACTATGACCCTATAAAGGCGAGTATAAATAATAACGTTTATTTTCATTTTATATTCATCCACCAGCTACAAAAAAACAAATCATTTTTGGAACTTTTTGTTGTAAACTATTTAATAAATGAATATTTTGAATTAAAAAAACTTGACGTTTGTCTTTATAATGGAGAAATTGTCTATTTAGCATACAACGTGTACTTGAGTTTGATAAAAAGAAATATATATATTTTTTATGACTAAAAAACCCTGGGTTTTGAATAACCTGTGCTGATTGGATATACAGTAGAAGCAGGGTAGTTTATTGCCCTGCTGTTATCTAAGGCAAAATTAAAATATATGCTGAGTTGGCTATGGTCATCTTTGTTGAGGTTATTGATTGGGTGAGTAGGTGTGGGGTTGGATGTCATTGGCTCTTGGATCTGAGTGCCCAGTTTGGTCTACTGGCTCTCCGTACAAGCGGGGCCTGTGTTAACATCTTGACTTCAATTTACAGTTTGAGAGTGCTTCATTACCCTCATTTGCTATTGACCTTCTTATCATCATTCAACCTAATGGTACTGTTTATTACTGGACGAATGTTATGGGCACGTGTTGGAAATACAGTAGCACTTACAAAAACCTCATTGCCACAAGTAGAAGCACTTGCCCATTTCCCTTGCTTCAATTTAAAAGAATTTATTATAAAATGGAGGGGTTCAATAACCTTGCTAATTGAAAAAAAAAAAAAGAGAGATTTTTTGAGCCACCTGAAATATTCTCGCAAGACACACTGTAGTATTACTTTAAGAAACACAATGAAAGCAAAATAACTCCGTAAAGCTAAAAGATTTCGAAATAGACAAATTTAATAGGGCCTCCTACTTCAGCATAAAAAGGGTAGGAGGGTCATACATAATAATAGTAAAACAAATAACGTTATATTAGATTATAATATTCCACGTTATGGATTTTAAAAGTAGATACTACACTATTTAAATATTGTTCACGAAATTTATTTATTCACAAAATCTCTACTCCAACTGGCTCCAGTTTCGAACAAATTATAATTGGTGAAGAGTTGAATATGTTTTACAAGCACATTCTGGATAAATTATATTCAGCAGAAAATTGAATAAATCACCTCTTTTTAAAATTCCCACTCGCGGCTTTTAGAGATTTGGTGGACCCTATATCCAGCTGAGAACTATTTTTTTAGATAAAGAGAAGCTGCCTAGTCAACATACAACATCTGGTTAACCTATAATTTCATATAAACTAGATGGTACCACCCAGAGGCGGTTCTGGCTAGATAGTAAGGTAAAACAAAAATAATAATTGTAAAGTAAAATTACATACTTGTGGTTTTACTTTACAATTATTTTTGTTTTACCTTACTATTATTTTGTGTACTTTGATTTCTTGTACCATTAAAAAATTTAAACTTTCACTCGTTTTGCGAGTTTTTTGGAGAATCTATCCGTACAACACACCGGAGTGTGCTACGGAACCCATGTGAATCCAGCACCGGAAAATGGTTGGGATTACACCTGAGTAATCCAATGCTCTAAACCATAAAAGGAAAAAGTAAGTAGATTTACATTTTTTTATTTGATTGGTACCAAGGTGACCTGCACCATCTGATCCTTACTTTCATGCCCAGAGGAAGTGTGGCACTACCACATACATAAAGAATATTTGTTTTTTTCCTGTGCAACGGAGAAACTAGCCGCTGATCTAGAATAAAGCCATCATCACAAGAGCAGAGCACCATAAGTGCAAGTGTTTCTCTATTAACCAGAAATGGAGACAACAGTAATGAGCAAAGAAGAAAATGAATTGGTGCACTGTTTAATCCCACAAATGTTTCATTGTCTAGGATTCTATCAGGATCTACAGTGGTAACGTAAAAGACCCCATTTTACAGAAGCAAAGAGGGATATTTTATAAAGGTTTCTGTTGATTTTTACATTTTTTATGTATAACCCCCAAAGTCTCTTAGGGTGAAACCATTTCTTGAAGCTCTTAACACTCTTCGATGGGGCTATAAACTGTTTAAAACATTAGCTAGCACTAAATCTTTTCTTCATTTGAAATAAGCTTCACTTAATTCTAAGGGCAAAATGTAATAGAAGTGTAAATATCTAATTTTTTTTTTAATTGATATTATGGATTTTCCATAAAAATAATAAACAGATTGAAAAGTTTTCATCAAAAAATTAGATATTGCGATATTGGGAACCATCCGATATTGCGATATTTATTTCACCGATATCTGTAAAATTTATTCAACATCAATATTTTCAATTTTATTACATTTTGCCCTATATGTAAGAATAATGTAGAAGGGGTTTTTGGAGCCTATAACCCAACCCTGTTCAGGGGCTCCTCCCCTTCCCCCTATCATGTTGTCCAGTGGGGGCAGCACACCCATTTGCTGTTGTGGTGTAGCACCCACGTTTGCTCTGTAGAACTTCCCATGAAGTGTAGTGAACTCCCATACTTTGCAGTAACCCTCAAAAATGTCAGGGCCCTGCATAAATATGGTTACATTTTCTTCCTCATTTAGGAGATTATTCCGTAAGATGAAATTCGACTGTTGAATTCTCAAACAGCAGATTCCCATAGCAAATCTGCAAACGCGACAATTTTAAAAGTTGCGACTGTGACAATTTAACATAGTAAAGTTGCGACTGTGACGATATTATCATTATAAAACCGTGACTGCAACAGTATCAGTCTATTGCGACAGTCCTTAGCTGACAAATTCACACCTTTATGCAACAATTCAGACTTTAGTGAATAACCCCCTTAGACCACTTGTTACATCCCTGACAGAACATACCAAACAATTCAACTTCTGATTGGTAGCTATGTGTTACACTTTTGCGAATTCCCCTCCAAGTCTACAAAACTAAAGAGATACTTGTTCTGTCCTTCAAATGGACCAACCAGGCAAATGCAGGTGAAAATTATGATATCAGCTCTTAAATTCACCCTGTTCTGTTCCACTGTGTATGTGAGCAAGAATAGGCAAGAAAAGTAATCACCAGGTTTGCTGGTCTGAGTTTGTGAAGAACAGTCAAAGTGTCTCAGGTGTACATTAAATGATGATCAACAAATGGGAGGAAAATAGTTTATGGAGAAAATCAGAATATCCCACATTGTCATGTAGGACTACCCAAAACCAAGAGGAACCACTGGGATTAGGGTCTCAGCATGTGTTTCTGCCTATAACAGCCACCTTTGGTTTCAGGAGGATCCTTCTGGTATTTGGGTGCCACCAGCTCTTAAACGCACGAGATTCCCAATGCTTCCACAAGGGTGAGCAAGGGTTCCAGTGGTTACACTGTGGAAGTGAGAAGGAAAGAGTTTCTGTACAAGCTGGGTCAGTAACAAATTGGAGAACACAGGACCAGAATCAGGAGATAGGAGCGTAGTCAAAAACAGGCCAAGAGTCAGGAACCAGGAAGTCAGAGCCATGGGCAGGATGTAGACAAAGGTACACAAAGGGCTGATACACAGGATACAACCAAGGTGCATTCTGGACAAGCCAAATAAGAACTAATCAGAGGCAATGCATAGCTGCAGGTCCAACGTTTAAATAGGGCTACTAATCACTGAATGAATTGCACCTGAGCAATGACTAGCAGCTGAGCCATAAAGAGTTCAGCACAGCTCTGCTGCACGTCAAATACAAATGAGTGAACCCAGGCTTCCTCTGGCAGTACTGAATAGAGGTAAGGAAATTGTAAAACAAGCAGAATGTTTGGGTTCTTCTCCAGGCAGAGACGCATGCATTTTACACACATTTCTTAAAGCATTACATCATTATAACTGCACAACACAAATAACAGTTCTACAAATACTGTAGTAGAAAAATACAACTGGAGAGAGTAAGCAGCTGACCAGTCACAAGGTTAGAATGCATAAAAAATGTTAACTTGATCTAAGATTCTACAGAGACAGCAAGTAACAATGGCTCTGAACATCCCTGCCTTACTGTGCATGATCATTTTCTTTATATTCACATTGGCCGTTGGTGTGTGGGCTGCATGGAAGACCAAGAAACTAGAAACTGACAGCAACTGGACAGAATTAGCCATTGTAGGGGCAAGGAGGGTCAGTTTATTCCTTGGTGCATTTACCACCACAGGTAAGTGCCAGTCGCTGATATGTTAAATAATTTCCTGTAATCAGAATTGCAAACTATTAAAAAAACTCCACAATCAGTTTTTCAACTGGCTGAAAGGTGATCCAGAATCCCATATAAATGTGGAGGGAGCAACCAGATATGTATCTGCATGAGAGGCAGAACTGGAGATTAGACAGACAGACAGATGGATATAGATAGATAGATAGATAGATAGATAGATAGATAGATAGATAGATAGATAGATAGATAGATAGATAGATAGATAGATAGATAGATAGATAGATAGATAGATAGATAGATAGATAGATACAGATAGATACAGATAGATAGATAGATAGATAGATAGATAGATAGATAGATAGATAGATAGATAGATAGATAGATAGATACAGATAGAAAGAAGCATTGCCTATTGTCCAATTATTAAAAGAATGTTTATTTATTTGCAGCTACCTGGGTTGGTGGAGGCTATATAAATGGAACTGCTGAGGTAATCTATCTACCAGAGAGAGGCTTGGTGTGGCTTCAAGCTCCAATAGGATATGCACTAGCATTAATTATAGGTAAAATATTTAATTTTGATAACATTTGTTTGTTACATTAATTTTATATTTAGTTTAACTTTTTATCTAATGATTGTGTCTTACCCTGTTTCCAGAAGAGGTGGTAATGGCAGAAACAGGAGATAGTTTTAGGAAAGGGGATGCATTTTAAGTAAAGATTATTTGCCCATGTGTCACGTATATGTTGTATACTGTATGGCATTTATATTAATGTTTATATCGTCAATACATATTTTACTGTTTTGCTCATGAGGCAATTTTGGGTTTTTGTCTTTCAGCTAAATAAAGGGAATTCTTTGATGGGGGAAATTTCATACAGAAGTCTAGTAACTCATAGCAATCAATAAGCAGTTAGCATTCACTGGTATACAGTGATGTAATGGAGCTAGAGTGAAACCCCATTACTTCAATAACCAGTACAAATTCCTGCAGCAGCACTGACTCCAAAACTCAGAGCGCTGCTCTAGACTTCCATAACCAGTACAAATTCCTGCAGCAGCACTCTGA
>WMED01006261.1:0-18640 GCA_019650415.1 Pipa parva | reverse complement strand
TATGGGAATCCGCTGTTTGTGAATTCGACTGTCAAATTCGCACCTTAGTGAATAACCCCCTTTATACTTAAAATATATTAGAACAATGTTTACAGCTTATATACAATATAACTGAGAATAGCCTATGACACTAAAAGAATGAAAATCCCATTTAATGTAATGTAGTCTGCTGCTCACAGTGTTATGTGAAAAGGGGAAAGAAAAGTCCCTTGAAGTCTGTCTTGGTTGAGTATTGTCCTGCACTATACTAGTATTGGCATTTAAAGCCAGTCTGACGAATATATGCATTTGTTTCAATAATAAGACAAATATACAGTCACTAAGACAGATGAATGGTCAAACCTAGGTGCTGAAATGACATAGTGTAGGTGGTAATTAGAAATACAGTTCTAATGGGATCAAGTAATTAGCTTATACTAGCTAGAGTCTACAGAAGACTTCCTTGGAAGTAGGCCCCAAATGGAACCACATATTGCTTTTTCTATTTTGTTTTTTCTTTCTTACCTTCCATGTTTTCATTGCCTATTATGTATGGGCAGTGCAGTGGCTCAGTGGTTAGTACTGCTGCCTTGTAGTGCTGGGTTTTGGGTTCAATTTGACCCTGGACTTCATCTTCATGGAGTTTGTATGTTCTTCCCACACCTGCATGGGTTTCCTCCCACAATCCAAAAACATACATCTGTGTGACTGAACAGGGAAACTAGATTATAAAATTCATGGAGCAAGGAATGAAGTGAATGATTAATCTCTGTAAAGTGCTGCGTAATATAGTAGCGCTATATAAATAAATAAAAATTATGTAAGTGTCAAACTCACACTTTAGAATGGAAGTTCCTGTAGGGCAATGCCCTCTTACCTACCAATCTAAATTTCTGTGCAATCTATTTATTTCAAATTTGGATCTGGCTTTGTATGAATCAATTTTATTATTTCTACATGCAATTAAAAAATATGCTAAAATCTATGATTGCTGTATGAAAAAAAGGAAGCATCAAATTATCGATTATTTAAGGGTTTTTTTTCAGTTTTGTAGTTTGAAGAACATCGCCCTTCAGTTTTCTTTTTCAAACCCTGCCTGCACCTCTAGATGGTTACAAAGAATATACATGCTGTCATTACGATTTGAGTAAATTGATTGAGGCACATTTGATTGATATCATATTGAACAAACTGATACAGTTCCTGAGAACTGCATCAGGCCATTTATTGTGGACCAACATGTTTATGACATCAGTGATGTAATCACTATTGCAGGGTTCTCAAAAGCCAATAATGTATGCTTTCTTCCATTGTGTATGGATAATGCTTTTTCATTGTGTATGTTAGATTTATACAGGCACTTCATAAATCAGTATAGGAAATATGTTTTAAAAAAATGAAACAATAATGAACCTTTTAGATGGAATAGAAATGTACATGTTTTCTTATCACCTTCCTAATAGAAGGCATATTGAAAAAGTAACTGCTTACATATATATATATATGTTTAGTTGTCAGGCGTAACATTCAATTTAACTTACAGTTAATTTTCATAGCATTTCCATTGATATAAAGAAGAGTAGTGCAAAACAGAATGATGAGAAAAACAGAGAAGATATAATATAACATGTGGAAGGAGCTTTATACAAACATATTGACAGATGGTTGCCTCTTCATGTTCAAACCACATGGTTAATAGACTTAAATGACATTCTGACAAAATCTGCTGGATCGAAATCCCCTGAGCTTTTGTCCTTTTCCTGGTGGGTTCTGTCTCTCTATATGATAACATTAAAATAATCATGATTTTTCATTAAAGGACTAATAGGGTCCCATATTACACTTAGGAAACTGCAGTGGTCTCAAAGATATAAAATATGATTCTGAGTTTGGTGGCAGCCATGTGTAGCATCTGGCACAAAGTAGCTCACCAATTTATTTTCAACTGAATTGAATGGGGAACTATGTGTACATTCACTTAAACAGGTAAATGGTCAAGCCAACAAACTTTCAGGATAGGTGCTGAAATGACATAGGGGGTTATTGACTAAAGTCCAAATTGTCATGTAAAGGTGTGAATTCACTACTTCCCCATATTCGGGTGTTAAATAAACTCTGCAATGTTGCAAACTCACCAGCTAACAACAGTCACACTACACAATAGACAGCTACTGACACAGCTGCAAATTTGTTATGGGAATACGGACGCAGTCACGATTTTACGATGGGAATTCTCTGTTTAGTGAATAAAGATTAGAGAATCAGAGCGTTTCAACCTAAATTGATGAGAATTCACTTCGACAGTCAAATGTTGACTTTGATCAATAACTCCCATAGAGTAGGTGATAATTAGAATTACAATTCTAAACCATTTAAGAACATTAATTATGTAAGAAAAACAAAATGTATATTATTATGCAGAGGGGTGATTTACTTGCCATGAGACCACAGACTTTTAACTTTTCAACAGAAATATCCCAGAATATGTAATAATCCCATCTTTCGGAGCTATAATGCATTCCCGATGATATAGCCTAAGGTGTCACAGTTCTAGGGCTATCTCTCTGTATTCTTCAAAAAACACTGAATAATGTGGCTGGATCTTTGTTAGATAAAGTGCGGTGGTTCAGCGTTTAGCACTGCTGCTTTGGTGGGTTCCAGCTTCAGTTCCACTGAACTGACTTCATCTGCATGGAGTTTGTATGTTCTCCCAGCACTTGCGTGGGTTTCCTCCCACAATCCAAAAACATATATCTATGTCTGTCTATGTGTAATTGACTGAATAAGGAAATTAGATTGTGAGCTCCACGGGGCAGGGACTGAAGTGAATGACAAACCTCTGTAAGGTTTTGCGTAATATAGTAGCGCTATATAAAAAAAAGATGAACAAAATAAAGAGAATACAGTCACACAGGGTAAAAACTGAGTGTGGATTTATGGGAAAGATCATATTATCCTTAGGCAATTACTATGGGTATAACAAAGCATTAACGGCCCTTTCTACCTGCCAACTATACTCTGGGGTGGATTCACCTCAAAAGGGGTGTAGAGTTGTTTTGTACTGAAATAAGTTTTCTTAAAGGCTCTTACTTGCATTTTGAAGACCAGTAATGACAAACTATGAAGAATATGCAGTGAATATGTTGTAAATGTAAAAATATTAATGATGATTAAAAAAAAAAGATGAATATCCCTTAAATTTGTTTTTCGTTGTTGAACTTGTTGAAATATTTTAAGTTTCTGCTGACCGAATTTGTTATGAGAATATGAATTAATGACAGAGGTGTGGTTACAAATCTATACAAATTAGTTTGATAGAATATTCACCTGGGCTGATGTCAAAGGTTCATGTATAGGCAGCCTGGGTTTGAAGACCAAGGCATAGAGTAAAACAATTTAACCGTCCTCATTATTTGGAACGAGATTGGCATTCCTAACATCAAAGGATACTTGATTGTATAGTTACATTAATGTGAAATCTCCATAATGTTAATGAGAGTCTTTCAATATCCAATGACTTAACATATTCAGAATTTATTAAGAAAAAGGAGTCAGAGCAGTTTATATGCTTTAAATATTTATTTTATTTTACCACTTAGCGAAGGTCAAATTTAACTTTCCTTTCAACCTTAGCAGAGTGATTTATTCAAAGAATAGTGATTTCTCACTGCAGAAAACTGTGGGTTGTTATTATGCAGCATGTTACTTGTTCTTGTTATATTTTAATGGAATAATGTGTTTACTTCTACATTGTACTAATTTTTGTTCCAACAAACATTTTAGCTAGCTGTGTTCAGGGCCAACATTTCCTTCGCTCAGAATAAAACCAGAGTAAAGGCAAATGAACTGCTGAATGCTTTTAAATTGATGGTAAAATGTAAAATTATATTTGTTATCATTTATTCACATTTTACATAGAACATACAAAATAATGCATGTTCCTTGTGAAAAAAACATTTCAGACTCAGCAGGTGATTGTGAGCAATACTTACCGGCGTCGGTTCCAGCGCCGGGTCTCCTCCACGAGTGCACGCATGCCGCGCACAATCAGGTAACGCGTCCACCGTGACATCACAGGGGTTCGCGCCTTGTGTGTCCTAAGGCAGGAGCGCACCTGCCTCTCTGCCTATATAAGGCAGATGCGCTCCAGTCCCGGCGCCTGTATTTAAAAAATACAAGTCACAGTATTTTTGGGCTCATTTGATTAACTGTTCAAGTATTAAAGTGTTTGCCTGTTATCAGCTTGTTCCTGTTTTATGCTGAAGTTTACCCACTCCTGTACCGGAGTCCTGAGTCCTGAATCCTGTGTCCAGTGTCCTGTATCTGAGTCCTGTGCCCTGGTTCAAAGTTTGCTCCTGAGTCCTCTGTATTGCCAGTCGTCATACCACCAGTGAACAGCTACCTTGGGGGCTGCGACCTGAGTACTCTCGGCAGCTAAGACCAGTACCCCCTTGCGGTGGTTAAAGGCGAAGACAGGAGAGTACCTTAGAGTACGCGACATGAGGTTAGCTAGCACCAAGTTCACTGTGGTGTATTCAGCAATCTTCTTCTCCTCTATCTTACGGTTCTGAACCTTTATAGTGATTTACCCAGATTCAATAGGATCCTGTATGTTTTGATGCCCAAATGAGAATATTTAGGTGACTTTTTCAGCGTCAGGCAGTGACAGGACCTTATATGCTGACCAAGTATTCACATTTCACTCAAGGGGCTTTTTAAATGGGACAACCAATTGCCAGCAGAAGCTAGGAATTGTCCACCACAGAAATGTATAAACTATTGCTGTCATGCAACCATTCTCTGGTGACTATACTGGTGACAAGATGACGACTTTGCCTTTTTCTAACGATGAGTGATGCTTAGACCCAGTATGTTGTAATTAATGTAGAAAAAGATACATAAGGTGACATTACCTTCTTTAAAAACATCCATGTGAATTCTTGTTGAATTTGCTGCAATACTGTTTTAAGACATAGGTTTATTCTTCTTTAAAATGAAATGAAACATAAGTCTTCTCATAATGGAATATAACCAATATCATGTAGGAATAAGATTACCTTGGGATGGTGAAGGTGAATTCTTCTCAGGAAGGTGTTAGCTGTATCCCTTTGGTGTGACTGTCCAAATGTCATTTGATAAAGGTCCCTGCCCCAAACACATAATGATACAGTTTGAATACAATCAATGACAGGGACAGTTCAGTTACATCTACATGTCCCATTGCACGTCAACCCTTTGGATGCCCTGTTAGAATTATCATCTCTTTATAGCAAAACCAGCAGACATAACATAGCCAGGATCAGGGTAGCATCATTTGAAAAACTCATTGTAGGTTCAGGGTCATGCAGAAAGACAAGCATGGACAGCCCAAAATCTAACCTAGATCAAGCAATGGAACTGGGATCTGCATAGAATTTTATATATTCATACTTTATTCTTATATTTTATGTTGATATTATATTTTTTTGTCATGTTAACACGTGTCAAGTTCTTGCTTCATATATCTTTGACTGTCAAAGAAGTTATATTCTTTGAAGGTCCATAATATTTGGGGGAAAATGTGTGAAAGGATTTTGCATTATACTATGCTTGTTTCAAATCCACACATTTTTCCTTATTGTTTGCGAGCCCATAAACAATTGCATGCGCCAGGAAGATCTGTTAATTATAAGTATGGAAAGGTACGTTTTGTAAGGAATACACTTACCGGCCGCTCGCTCCAGCGTCGCTCTCCATATCGCGTCGGGCGCATCTCCGATCTCCTCCGGCGGTCACAGCGTGTGGGCACGCAGGGGAATGACACGCATGTCGCAGGCGCGCGCTTATGACGCGCTTTGGCCGGGTCAGCTGACAGGCTCCTCTTCCTATAAAAGGAGCCTGTCAATTCACTTCTATGCCTGAGTATAGAGCTAGTATGAGCTCAGTGGCTTGTCTAAAACTTTGTTACCTTGCCGGTTACCTTGCCTGTTACCCTATTTTATACTAACCAGAGATATTATCTGTGTCTGACCTGGAATCTGCCATCATTTATTACTTGCATCCTGTGATACACTTCGTTGCCTGACCAGTCTGAGGGGTCGTGACCTGGATAGGTTCTGCAGCTAATTCCTAACCTCCTTGCGGGGGCTCTAGGTGAAAACCAGACCTGTCTTAGATTCCATGCCCTCAATACTGGTATATTAGCTGTATCCTCCTTCTCCTCTGCAAATCAGTAAACCTGACTATTGCACCTCCTGACACGTTTTGCCCGTATGACAGATAACTGGATCTCAGAATATCTGATATATTTGGTCACAGTGCATATGGCCTAACTGACTTCAGATCCACCCGTTTGATTGTTGAGTCAAAAACTACATTTAACATCTGTGGTGTCATTCACAGCTGAGTCATTTTTCACCTACAGATCGGCTGTTTGGCGAGCACAATTGGACTGAAATATTAAATTAAAATTTGAATTGTCTGCAAGTTTACATCAGCAAATAAATTAAATAACAATTGGATAAATGATTTCCAGTTTTAACTGGGTGAAAAAATGTCCTCTTACAATTCCATCATTTTTATTCCACAGGTTACATTTCACTGTATTTCACACTGAAGAAGTGCATGATGTTCTGAAGATCTGGGATGGCTCAGTCGATAGTGGAATCCTCATGAAGGAACTGAGTGGTTCCACATTGCCTCCTGACATTCACAGCACTTTTAACTCTGTCACTCTGCAGTTCAGCACAGACTTCTTCACCAGTAAACAGGGTTTCTCCATCCACTTCTCAGGTAGGATCACAGACTTTTAAATTCCTTCTAGCCAAAAGTGTCAAATTTAAAACCTTAATCCTTCTTACAAAGATTTATTTAAGAATAATCTGTTAAGATTCTTGCCCCCAGTGTGAGTAGAAGATCTGTATGTTCACATTCATTATTTCCACTGTGATGAGTCCTATTCTTTTTTCCCAAAATAATAGCTGAGAAACACACCTCCCATTATAATTCAGTATCTAGAGGAATCAACTGAGTTCTTCTCTTACTTGGCCCACACATACATTACAAGTCTCACTGAGCATTCTAGATGTATGCTTGCTAATATCTCCCTTGTCCTTGGTACCTCCCAACACCAAAAACTGTAACGGAAAGAATCAAACCACCAGCTCCGTCAATACTCACATTCTTTTTGGAAATAAAGAGCTTGCATCTCCACCTTCAGTTTCAGAGATTTACATTTTAAATGCAAGATTCTCACTTAAAAAAATGCTAGAATTTTCCCCAAAACAATTTAATGTCTCTTATAGCATAAACAGATTCATATTCACCAGTTGTTCACTGGAGCGATATGCAGGATCTGCTAAATCTATCATACTTCAGTAAATTTCCTAGCCTCATTTCTCTGCCTACATGTAAAAAGTAGTTACTTTAATCAAGAAGTCGACAGATATTTTCCATGAATTGTCTGTTTTGAGTTTTCACATCAATATACAGTGATACCTCGGTTCTCGAACGCCTTGACTTTCGACCAAATCGGTATTCAACCAGGAAATTCGAGAAAATTTTGTCTTGGAATCCGAACAAATATTTGGAACTTGAATAGCCGAATGGCATTTTCAGCATCAATACAAGTCAATCTGCAATACAAGTCAATCTGTTTTGGTTCTCGACCAAATTTGGTTCTCAACCGCACTTCCAGAACGAATTATGTTCGAGAACCGAGGTATCACTGTATACTCGTGAAATAAACACTTTTCACTGTGCAAAATTACAAACATTTTTTTCTTACAAGAAAATGAAATGGGTAATTTACAATATTGAATGGTATACATTTCTGCCACTATAAATCCACTTAGGCCTCTGGGGCCCTCTGCCAGGAAGTAAAAATTTGGAACACCCCCTGACATTCTGAACTAAATATTGCTTTTCAGGGGCCAAGGCATTTCGGAGCTGTATTTAATTACAGCTTCTTTTCTTCTCTTATGGTAGCACTGTAACAACAGAATTAAATACAAAATGCGCATCAAGCGTCACCCTGAAAATGTCAGGTGGAAAAATATTCCCCATAAGAATCCTATTCAAGGCAATTTAATAATAATAAAAAAGGCAATAGCTCACAGAGGGGTAATTGGGAATAGGTTAAATTTGATGATTATATGTCTCTTTTTTTTAACCTTCTTTACTGTGTTAAGATTTCTGAAGAAGCGGATCATACTTCCCTGCAGATTCTCTTCTGCTTTGGCTAAAACAGGAATCTCCCACTGTAGGTCACAATGCTATTCTCATTCTATTATGTACCTCGGTGGCAGAGGTAAATTGGAATAATGATCCAGTAGTCACAGACTTTTGGGTAGATCCAGTGTCCCATATTAATTTTAATTTGGCTGCTAGATGCATTCCAGCTTGTGATAATGAACTGGCATCTATTGCCACTTGAGTATATTTTCACTTCTCAGTAAAAGTAGAGGTCAGAATGTTTTCTCTATTTAGCACCAAGATTAGACTGGGGGTTATTTATCAAAGTTCGAATTGTCGCGTGAAGATGTGAATTCAATTACCCATATTCGGGTGTTCAGCAAATGCTGTGATGTGGTGAATTCACCAGCTAACACACTTCACAATGGATGGTTGTACATTACACAATGGACAGCTATCGACGCAGTCGCAATTTCTCTATGGGAATACTAACACGGTCACGAATTCGCGATGGAAATTCTCTGTTTATTGAATAAGGAGTAGAGAATCAGCAACCCCAAGTGATGAGAATTCACTTCAACAGTCAAATTCTCACTTTGATAAATAACCCTCGTACTCTTGTAACAAACTCCTTTAGAGGATAACAGATGAGAAAAGGTAAAAACTGCAAAACCAATGTAGGTAGGTTTTATTTTATTTACTGAACTAAAAGTGCATGGATACTGTATATCAGTGATTTTCAACTGGGGTTCCGCAAAGACAACCCAGGGGTTCCACGACACACTGGTTGATGGGCGTCGATCTCTCTCTGATGAGCCGGGTAATGATGCCGATACCTAATGATTCGATCTCTGTCCCTGCTAACAGTGATCTGACAGAGATCGCCCACATCACCAAGCGCTAGAACTGGCCCTGATCACTGTTAGCAGGGACAGAGACTGAATCATTAGCAATCAGCACCCTAGAAATCGCATAACCTGCGTGACGTCACTGACATCTACATACCCGACAGGTCACAGAGGAAGGATCCAAGGATGCAATCTCTCTCTGAGTTGGGTAATGATGCTGATTGCAAATGATGTGGCCTCAGTCTCTGTTAACAGTGATCTGACAGTGATCACTATTAGCAGGGACCGAGACCAGCGATCACTGTTAGCAGGGACCGAGACCACATTATTAGCAATCAACATAATTACCCAACGCATCAGAGAGAGATTGCAGCCTTGGATCCTCCCTCTGTGACCTGTCGGGTATGTAGACGTCAGTGACGTCACGCAGGTTATGCGATTTCTAGGGTTTCAAGGTTTATAGGGGTTCCGCCAGAAATTTTATTACATCAAAGGGTTCCCTTAAAGAAAAAAGGTTGAAAAACACTGCTGTATATACTGTATATATACACACACAGAGGAAACAACAATTTGGGGGGGGGGTAAGAGGTTCAGGTCAGTACCTAATAAAGGGGTAAATGTTGTCTTCTGTGTATATCCATGCACTTTCATCAGTAAATGGTATGAGGCCTATCTACAGTGTGTGTGTGTGAGGTTCTTATCTTTTCTCATCTGTATTTCTTGAATGGATTTTTGCCTTACATCACAAAGGTACAATCACCTCAGCAATATTTATATATACAGATTTTGTGAGTCATTGTTTTCTTACTATTCCCTTTAGAGAAGCCAATGCATCTTGGCAGATGCACACTTACTTCCCTAGACTGAGCATATTATAGAAGTCTAGGCTTGTGCCTCAGCTTTGTGAGCAATGATCTCCTTTTCCACATTCACACAGTACAGGTACCAGGCAATGTCACTTTATGCTATGGAAAATTAAGGGCATGGCTTCTTTTCATGGAAAAAGATTGTTCTCTGACACAATGTATTGTTTACAGAGATTCTCAGCAACATCCCTTGCCATTCACCTATTTCAGTCTTTGTAGAACACACACACAAGCTTCCAGAGGCAGATTTTTTTTATCTAGTAGATTGGAAAGCCTATGAAGAGAGGTCCTGGGTTCCTTCTGAAATTGTTCATGTTCTTTGTTTGACTTAAAGGGATCGTGCAAAATTCCCTAATAAACCAGGGTACCCTCCACTGAGAAGGGACTCTAAAGAGGCAATAATAGAGCAGTAATGTAATAAGACAGTGCAAGAAATGCTAAACAGTAGAATATGGAAGGTGCTTCCTGTTCCCATTGGCTCACATGTGACAGGGCAAATCAGTTTCAGGCAGTGCATGTTCAGAACATCTCAGCTTATGCTTGTATGGCTGCCCTCCAGTGATGTGTTGATTCTACATTATGCATCCATTGTAATACAGCAGTTCCTGTACATCTTGTTCCTGCATATTTGTTTCTCTGTACAAGGTGTTAGTTTAGAAGTTCCAGTGCACCAGTGTCTTGCATATCCACTATTCCAATCTATTTCACTATTACCCAGCTACCACCAGTGTAGGGGCAAACCTAGACCTGGGTAGGAATGCTCTTGTAGCAAAGTCCATACCCCCTTGTGGAGGTTAATGATGAAAGGATAGAAAGACCTAAAACCAGCAGACAATTGCTGGTCTTCTTGTTTCATCTAAAAAGTTATTTTTTTTTATTGTTAAGACAATAAGGAGAGTATTTATTCATTTTCTTTAAATAACAGAGCTTTTGGAGTTTCTCTTCGCCACATAGGCCTTCTACGAATAATACTAGCCTAAATATATACTTCTAATTGAAACATGCATTGAGCAGTTTTCATTTTACTTTAGTCTTACCTTGTATTATTAACATGCAAAAGATGCACCTCAATGAGATTAAATTCATGTACTGCCATTAAGTACTTCCATTTCCCAGAGCAACATTAAAAAACAGAGGTCCATTCAAATGGCAAGAAAATATCTTTCCTCTAATATCATATTAGATTAGAAAGCTAATCCCGCTGTCCAGCTGCTGACAGGATCCACTCCCGCCAAACCTGCACCTTTTAATACGGAAATGATAGCAAACAGAAAGTTAGTAAATCTCATCCCCATCCCTCAATAAACACTGGCTGCTGAATTGACTCCATTTAATTGAATTCATGGCCGTAGTTAAATAAGGTTGTAGTTGTAGATAAAATGCGTTACGTGCTTACAGGAAATGCTGTGTGCATCTATTGAGCTCTTTGGAGGAAAGCTGTGCTACATCTTCTGTTAACTTTTAATTAACCAGTACGATAATTGTACAAGGGCTGAAGAGACAAATGCATGAGGTTTAGCAAGCCAATTGCCTGCATAATTGAGTGTTCGATGGGCAGTGTTAATATATCAGTCTGCTGAAATCAGACCTACTAAACATTCACCAGTCCCTGTGCACAATAACAGATTTTTCTATTCCTGTTTTGTAACGGGAAACCCCAACTCAGGCTGTTGTAGGTCAGAATGTCCAGGGATTATTGCACCTTCTAGAAAGCTGTTAAATCAGCCTAATAATGCTCAGAGCTAATAAATGCTGAGTTTAATACTGTCTATCAATATAACTGTGTGTTACCCAACTAACTTTTGTCTGTGTATATACAAGCTCTTATGGTCCAGTTAAAACAATGCATGTTAACATACCACAACCAAACACTGTATGGTGGCAATGCTTGTAAGCCCTAAGAAAAGGTCTGCAAAAAATGAAATCTTCACTGTCACTGCTGAATGTGACATCAGTGAATAGTGTGAGAAAGTGTTGACCTAACATGGGATTATTATTGTTGGGTCTTAATCAGTTTATTAATTACCATCTACCCTTTAAAAGAACAGTAACACCAAAAATTGGAAATGTCTCAAATGCATTTATAGTTACTATATATACATATATATATATACAGTATATATATATATATATATATACAGTATATATATATATATATATATATATTATTTTTCAATCTGTGCATTCAGAGATTCTACTTTGTATATAGAAAGTTAGATATTTCGATATGTAGCTTTAAAAGTCTGGCTGTTTTCTGGCTGATCTATTCTTATTTAGACTCATTAACATCTACAGTGCAAACAAAAACAGCCTGTGTGGATTATCCCACAAGAAACAATGGATTCTTTTTCCAGCTCAGCTACAAACAGCCAGTGTGAAACTGTCCTTAGGGCACACTTACAACACAAGAAAAAGTCAAGGCTGCTTGCTGCATTATCTTCAAGGGGAAAACCCCATTTATTGAAAGATGTGTTCACACACAATGTTTCGGGGTGAATATCTCCTCCCTTCATGAATTAAAGAAAATGCATATGCAGTAACACAGGGGTACATATCAATGCCCCACCCACAAGTAGGTTTCCATCCTCTTCAAATTACAAATCACACATAACTTCAATATACATTCAATGTGAACTACAAGATAACATATGTAAAGCATAACTAATTGGAACATGGCAATAAGCATATAACAGCATGAAATTACAAGGTGACTAAGAATGCCTTTGGCTTAGGGTACACTTCCCAGATATGCTTTATGTAAAGCAGCTTAGGCTGGGGTCACACTGGCTGAGTTTGAAAGCCGGTATCTGTTGTTTCCAGTGGGATAATCCACGCAGGCTATTGTGTTTTGCACCATAGACAATAATGAGCCTAATTTTAAAAAAAACCTCAGCTGAAAATCAGTTAGTGTGAACCGAGCCTTAGAGAACAGTGTGACTGGTTGAGGTCTGCTATCAATAAAGTTAGGAACAGACAGGAACATGGCTGCTATCAGTAAAGTTAGGAACAGACAGGAACATGGCTGCTATCAGTAAAAATAAGAAAAGACAGAAGCAATACAATTCTTGAATTTAACGTTAAAGATAAAGAGGTTTTTACAAGTGCTGAATTTGAAAATCTGCCATACCAAATGAGAATTTTGGAGAAGATCCACTATAGTGGGCGAAATTTATTAAATGCAGAACTTTTCCGCACGATCGGAATTTCAATCGATTTCCGATCGCACGTGCGAACGGAATTTAACTTTGGGCGATCATTTCGCCCTTAATAAATTTCGCCCACTAGTGCTGTGTCTTCCTTGCAATAAATGTTTTGGGGCTATGACAGACCAACAGATCCCAACAAGTTGAAATGAATTGGTATTGTTACAAAAAAAAAAAAATCTATTTGTTTTTATTTGTAAAGGGAAAATATCAATCTTAAGAATATCTAAGCAATTATTTCAGCTCTGCAGACAAATGTATTCAAGCTTGATCCTCCATTATAACTGTTGCTACCTGGCCCCATGCATCTCTGTTAAACTGCCCCTTGTCCACATTCTCGACCATGATGAAATCCTCTCTTGCTCTGTTGCGTTCGCTTATATATTCATGTCCATATTATATTGATGTATGCATGTGAATTTGAGTGTAGAAATCTACACAGCTGTACAGAACTGGAAGAGAAAGGGGAGGGACTAGGTCCACAGGGGGAAAAAAATGAAAACCGTGAATAAATAATTAAAAAGGCTAGTGATTAGGAGAGAATTTAAGACTTATTAATAAAAAATACATCAGAAGTGTTATGTTACCTTAGAATTCCTTTTATGTAGGAGTGCAAGACATTTTTTCCAATACTTCTCTTATTCCAATGATCTGAACCAATTACTCTATGTCTCTACCAAGTCAGAATTATATCACTTAACGCTAGCAGTGCTGCGTGTTTCTGGTAGACCAATTTTGTGCTTCTTTATTTGCAAATCCACAAACCTTAGTTTAATCCGTAGCCAATGTTATATTCAGGTTAAATGTATGTCTGTACCAAATTGTATTTTCATTCCTTTAGCTTGTATTTGCTTATTTGTATATAAACTTTTGTAAGGGATTATCCTTTGAATCTTCTATCTTTTCTATAAAATGGCAAAATATTGTATCACATTTAATAATCTCTATAATCCTCTATTCCTCAACTAGGAAACAATCTAATTCTTAACAATTTGTTTTCTTCTTAGTGACAACAGCTACATCATGCAATGATCCTGGAGTTCCACAAAATGGAAGCCGTAGTGGAGACAGCCGGGATTCTGGGGATTCAATTGTGTTTCAGTGTGACCCAGGATACCTTCTGGAAGGGGAGCATAAAATCAGTTGTGTTCAGATAGCAGACAGGTTTTACTGGAATCCCAATCCTCCCATATGTATAGGTAAGAGGCAGGGTTGCTATATTATAGATACTTACTGTAGCATTGATTAATTCAGTTGATTTTTGTAGTGTGTAGTGCTTTTTTAAAGAACTATGCAGCAAGCATATACTAATAACTAGTCAGCACTGTAGCATTGGGATTTCAGATTAGTCTGAAAGGTAGCCATGTTTAGTAGTAATACACTTTAAGCAATCTAACCACCTTTAGACTCAGTTTCAAAGATGACATTAAAATATATTCACAAATATTTGGAAGTCTTCCTTTCTGCCTTTCATGAATTAGACAAGAATCTAATATTACAACCAGTGGCAGAACCACATAGTCCTGGACCGCAGTACAGGGTTGGCAGTGGTCTTCCCTTTCCTAGACCCAGGTGCAGGATTGGCTGTTGGCTCGCTCCCTTCCCTGCCCTCCTCTGACCAAGTTAAGGTTGACTCACCAAGATCTGGGGGACACCAGAGACAGACACTGCAGTGTTAATGAAGGGTCACAACAGTTGTGACAGGGCAGACAGGCTGCCTGGGGACTTTGTCCCAGTTATAATTGTGACTCCTGAGACTTCTGTTGTTACACCCCTGATTCCAAATGCTTTAGCAAAAAATCACACATTCTCAAGTACATATTTTAATGATCTAATGAAATGTCTATATCATAATAATAATAGAGTTTCACAAAACTAACCCTAATGCATACTTAATGTCCTTTGACAAATCAAATCTGCATATTCATGCCAGTAACTTCAACAAGTGATGCAGTGCTGATGGTGCGTATTTAAAGGGTATGTAAACCTTGTCTATAAAGAAAGCCCCATTTACCTATTGTCAAGCAATATAATGATTATATAACGATTAAAAGAACACTCCGGCCAAAATTGAAAAAAAAACACATATGTTAAGTTATACTAATTGCTAACGTTTAGTAAATGCATTTTTTTTAAATTTTGGACAAAAAGTACACTTTCTTACCTGGAAAGAACTGCTGTCCAGCAATTCCTTGTTGCAGACCCCATCTTCTTTCTGTGCTAGCGACTCGACTGCGTCCAGTTCATGCAGTCCATCTGAAGCGCGTTCTCCTCTGTAGCCTCTCTTCCTGTGAAGCCCTCACATTGGCATTTCCTAATAGTCACATGGGAGAGTGTGCACGTCATCAACGGAGGATGCGTTAAAATAGTGCAGCACTATTTCAACGCCTGGTTTATCTGGCCTCTGTAATATCTAGATTACATACCCAGAAAAGAAGCTAATAATGAGTTGCATCTGTGCAGTATCTACCCTGTTTCTGAGCTGTTTCTAATGGGTGCTGTGTGTTACAGTTCAACTTGTGCCCAGGATTGCTATAAATAACTGTTTTGTTATGCTGCACTCCTATGTGCTCTACGTTATAGTTCTGCTATTCCAAGTATCTGTCTGAGTTCCATGTGAGAGTATCCACTGCCACCAATGGGGGTTACTCTGAGGGCTGCAACCTGGGAGGTGCCTGCCGCAAAGGCCATACCCCCTTGCAGGGGTTTTAGGGTGAAGACTTGGCCCTCCTTAGACTTTGTGCCTCAGAGTTAACTTGTGCCAACTCCCGCTGTGGTATTGAGGATCTATCACTCCTTTAGCACATTGCATCTGTACCTGAGTCTTGAGTGTCCTGTTCTTGGCATATGGGCCTGGGTTAGCTTCTGTTCCCCTATGGCTGCCCAGTTCCCATGGCATCCTGTTCCTAAATCTGTTCCTGTTCCGGGCATATGGGCCTGGGTTGCTTCTGTCCCCCTATGGATGCCCAGTCCCTGTGGCATCCTATTCCTGGATCTGCATCTGTTCCTGAGTCTGTATCCACTTCTGTTCCTCTACCAATCTGTTCCTGTACCTGATTCTGGGCTTGCACCTGTCTGGTCCAACCCAGGCCAGTCCTAGCCTTCCTGCATTACAGCCAGTGGTTATTGACCTAAACTAGATCAAGAGAGAAAAGGGTTCTCTGCTAACCATCGGGGGCCCAGGACTGACTGTCCTTCTCTCTAGCACACACTAAAAACTAGGTGTCTTCAGACTGCTGATGCAGTTGTTTAGCAGTCCAATATATTGCCATGGACGCTAATGTTGATAGTATGCTGACACTGCAAGAGCTGCTTATTTGCATTGCAGGTGTTCAATCAGTTTGAGGTGCAATGAACTTTCTGAATAACATAGCTGGTCATAAACTTTTAAATGGAAGTTTCATTCAGTCCCTATTAAAGACATTTTAAGTACACCAAATTCAGATACGCTCATGAATAATTCTATGTAAATAAGAAGTTAAACTGTCAGAATTTTCTAATCTAAACATGGCAGTGAAGGTTCCTGCTTCATGACAGGGCTACATATTTTTATCCTAGTGTATTAAGGTTATTTCCGATTCTTATGTTTATATTTCTTCATGGCTAGATATTAACCATATTGGCAGTTTCCACCAAAATAGCCACAAAAACTGTTCTTTTTTTTTTTAAACATCTCATCTGGAATCTTAACCTCCAGAGAGTAAAATATATGTTCCTTGTGCCAGAGATTTTTTAAATAAATGATTGCTTTTTTACAATGCTAAATCTTTTGGGTGGGTGGACAGATAATGTACATGACGTGATCCAGCTAAGAACACATTATCTTTTATTTTGGAAAACTGCAGTTAGATAGTAGATCCTTCATTTTGAGTCTAGGAATAGTAACTTGCAAAGGTGATATGCAGTGTTGATTTTGTTAATAATAAATAGTATAAATAAACATACTATGTTATGTTACATAGTATGTGTTTGTTTATTTTATTTAAACAAGCATGGAGAATAATGAAAAATGAAATTCAGTGGGTTATTCACTAAAGTCCGAATTGTTGCGAATTCGCCAGATAAAGACAGTCGGAATAGGCTGCTACTGTCGCAGTTGTGTCTTTATAATGAGAATATTGTTGCAGTCGCAACTTTATTATGGGAAAATTGTTGCGACTTTACAATGGGGACATTGTAGCGGATTTGCTATGGGAATCCGCTGTTTACGAATTTGACAGTCGAATTCGCACCTCAGTGAATAACCCCCTCACTGACTAAGTCAGTGACTTAAAGGGACAGTAACAGGTCACAGGTTTTCTAACCATAGTTATGATATACACTGTTTGTTGTTTATTTTTGGTGCTGTTTGATATGCTAATATATTTCCAACTTTTGCTGTTCAGAAGACAGGCTTTTGTAAGAGCCTTCTCAGCAGTTGACTAGAAGTCCGTTTTTTTCTTAACTGTGGCAAGAACCTGTGTTTCCTCTAGTTTCTAAATCACATCTCTTGCTGAGAAAATGGATGCATTTGAGAGCAGTAAAATACTCGGCAAACATACATATAATTAAGGAGGTAGAATGCTGAATGCTGACTTATAGCTGGCTTTAGGGTGAAACTGGTGGGATTTTACCTGCTGTTGTTTCAGTGTTACTCCTGTAATAAAGCTAAGCAAATATTCCGGAATCGATAGCATGAATGTTGAACACGCAGATTGACTTTGGTAGATCAGACTCACAGCATTGATTTTTCAGTCTGTTTGACATGAAATGCTTCTGTTACTGCAATAAACACAAAGTTCTTTCCGCGGTTGAGCTGATAAACTAATTGAAGCAAAGGCTAGATTGGTTCCCTGAATGACTGTGATATTAATTTAACGTTTTGATTTGTTCTGATATCTTTTTCCATGCACAACTGCAAAAATGGATTGAAATTTATGTTTGCCATATGTGCATGCTGAAGTAAATGATAACTCCATATTTTTTTATTACAATCGCTGACGGCCACGCCCAGAAAGCTAATTCTTCTCTTTTCTCTGCCGTGGACCATTTTACCTGTACTGTTTGCAAGTATGCACTCAAGCCTCCATGTTATCCAAAACTCACTGCTATTGGAAGCCACTGTGGCAGAGAGGTGATGACCCTCCATTAAGAAAAATCTTACTATTTGGTTTGAACTTGTTACTACACAAAATTAAGGGAATCACAGGTCACCTCAACGACTAGAGGGCAAAAATTAGTTTGACTGGTGCAGCATCAAGGATTATAACCACCAATTAATTAAACCTATTTTGACCTTTTATGGACCCCTCCAAATTACCCAAGAACACCAGGACACGATAAATGTGGTTAAAAAGGCCGCAGCTTTTTATTATTCAAACCAATTTTTACAGACCAAATAACTTCTTTGAAGTTATGTATCTATTACAATATTAACATATCAGAATGCTTGCCCTTATTTAAAACATTTTTCCAAAGGCTGCTCCACAGAAGGGCAGCCACTAATCACCAATCTTGGGACCCTGCCCGAGGCTTCACCACCTGGCTGCCTCACCATGCCGACCACTCTACCCATGAGAATGGCAGCAAGTAG
>WMED01006260.1:0-18643 GCA_019650415.1 Pipa parva | reverse complement strand
GGAATCACCAATTCTGTGGGGAATCGCAGCTAATATATGAAAGTTGATACTGCGCAAGTCAATCAACAGCTGTGCGGAGCAATTACAATCTGTGTGGGGCAATTGGCAACTGTGGTAGGCACTTGGTGGCTGTGTGATGTAATCACTGGCTTTGCAAGGCAATCTGGGAACCTGCGGAGGAACTGGCGGCTCTGGAGGGGCAGTGGGGAGGCACATCAGGGGCTGGGGGAAGTTATCATATAATTTTATTAATTGGGGGCAACAGAAGTGCCAGGTGCTCAGAAACAAAGGACCCTCAGTGTTGGCAGGAAACTTGCAGTCAAAAAAGGAATATCTGGCACTTCCTGGCTTCTTAAAACATAACTTTTACTCTGTGAAAGAAAAACCATTCACTGCTCAATGTTTTTATGACACTGAATAAAAGTTATGTTTTTAATCACTGCAAAAGGTGCCTTAAAAGAGTATGGAGCAAAGGATTTGAATACTTAAAAGAACAGTAACACCAAAAAAATTAAAATGCATTTATACTTACTATATACTCAGTGTGTACTTCAGAAAATTCTAAATTGTCTTTATAAACATTATATTTCGCTTTAAAAATTGGGCCTTTTGGGCACACTTATAGAATATGTATTTTCTAAAGCTCCATAAAACATAATGGGAATGGGAAAAGTGTTGTTTAAAAACATGTCTTCTAACATTAAAGATAAAAATAGACAGAAAGCAATACAATTCATGGATTCTACTTCAAACAACGTTTTTCCAAGTGCTGTATTTGAGACTGCCATGTCAATCCAAATAACATATTTTATTATTTTGGTGCTATTGGTCACTTAAGCAAAGTGATCTCTCAGTTGGATATCTATCTATTTTTGTTTTTGTTTTTTTAAAGTTGTATTTTTCTAAAAATTGACAATGAAAAATGCTGAACATAGAGATGCATGTTAATGACACTACCATATTTTTCACAACTGCAAGTGGATTACCTTCCATTTAGCTGGATTCTGTCAGCCAGTTTGGAAAACTGATCTGGCAGCCGCCTCTGTTTAATGAAACCTTCCGGACTAACAGATACTTCACAGAGAGAATACGTGTCTGTGGCTCCTGTAAGGTTGAATTCATGAAGTGCTTGGCTCACCACCTCCTTTGCAGTGCTGTCTTTGCTGATTATTATATAGCAGCTTTGCTGATCTGCTTTGAAGACACGTATGACTTGATCTGGAATATCTATAGACCACAGAGAGAAAGTTTATTTACAACAAAATGAACATATTCATGGTATGCCATTAATGAAATGATGTGTGTTAAAATGGTAAGCATACACAAAACTGTCTGTTTCATACATTTATGTAAAATGTTTTAGAAATAAAATGCACCCTTCAAAATGGCAGTCTAAACTAATCAGCTCAAACTGCATGTGTTTTATAAAAGGCTGTATGTACAACTCTAATTTTAGAGGAGGAAATATCACCTTATTCTTGTCTAAAATTATGTATTATAGGATGTTTAAAAATACACTATTCTAATAGATGCTCTGTTTAAGAAATATTTAAATCATAAATTGGGTTTATGTTTTTCTCGCTTTAGCTGTTAGATCTGTTACTAAGCTTGTACCAAAGAAAAACTTATGAATGACTGCCCTCAAAGACCTCTTTAAATTATCTGTAGAAAAAGCCCTACATCATTTCATTAAGTAAAATGCCTATGATTTCATTTGAAAAATACATGACATTTAAAATCACTGTAATAATTGCAGTGAAACTACAGTGAAAATAAATAGAACCATAGTGTAGTGAGTCAAAGTCAGATCTAATACATATTAATCTTGGAACACTGTCAGTGCTGATGTAAACATGTGAAGAGTGTCATTCAAGATCACGTGACAGCTACCATGGCGAGTAAGACCACTGTGCTTTATTACATTTTAATATGTATTTAAATATTTGTATAAATAATACCAAAAAAACAGTCTATAAACATACTTGCTAATGGACGACTAGTGAAATAGGACATAACGTGTGTGCACTGTGTACATGTGTTTGGGAAATTAGAACATAAGCTCCACCATTTGGACAAGGAATAATGGAAATAATAAAATGCTGTTCTGCAGAATAAACTGGCTCTTCATTAAAAAAAAAAAAAAAAAAAGAAGGGGAGGGGGTGTATAATCAGATGTGAAGGATTAATTGGATATAAAATCTGAGAGAAGGTAATTTACCTAACTGGTTTATTAAATAAAATTGCAATTAATATACTCACAATAAAATCCAACTGCTGCAGGCAAATGAAAAAGAATATAATTATCCATAAGTAAATTAGAAATGAATATCATTAACTCAGAGTTAGGTTAGTTGTGTCTAACTGCAGATAGCAGTGGTTTTGCTTGACTTTTACATTAAAACTTCTAAAGATCAAAGAGGCCTGACAGTTCAACACAAATCAATTCTATATGGGTGATCTGCTTGGAGTTTCTTGCCTAAAGAACTTATATAGCATGTAAATACAGCAATAAGTGAGCTAACCTAACTTACATTATAGTTGACTTGCATGGAGGTTTACCTGTAGGGTTGGAGAAATCTAACATGCTTGTTGTAGGCTGCAGTAGATCAGGACTGCTTGATGACAGAGTTCCGGGAATGGGCATGATAGCAACACTGTGTCTGCACTGCCTTGTGCCAACGATACTGTCATCCTGTGACTGAGTGACATTACCATCACTGAAACATGAATTGAAAAAAATGACATGTTAAATAATAGCAGTCTGGGGAATTACTTCACAAATATTACAGAGTTTTCTTGTATGAAATGTAATTTTATTAATTGCAATAAAAATTATGTTACTTAGTGGCCTAAAACGTACGGGTATAGTCTCTTTAAATGCTAACAAGTAAGGGATTTAAACACTTCCGTATATAGTTCAAATCAATTCAGAAGCAGAGGTTTCATTCTGTAAAGGAGAACCAATGTTCCCTAACCATAATTGATATTCTGAAAATACAGGGTCTGCCAGTCTAAACCACTATTTTGCAAAGCAGTAATTCAATTCATTTGGGCTGTAGTGTCTTATAGCAATGCTGATGCTAGTACCTCATAGCTGACCTACTGGATCCTCATTAATTTTCTAATTAACCCTGACACGCATACTGTTTGATTGGTTGGGCAAAGACACATGACCCACTAAACTGAATCTCAAGGAGGCATACACTCAGTGCTGGTTTTTACACATGCTCTGCAAGATTCCAATGCCCAGGACCACTACTGTAGCTTATTGGGAAAAAAGGCTGTCATTTACTTGTATATTAATGTATGCAGAAGAAGCAAATAATCAAGTAGGGGGCCTGAAAGAAAAAGATTGTGGATATAGTGTGTTGGTAGTATGTAGGCTAAATAAACAAATGTGATTTATTAGGAAGCTTTACTTCTTTAAAAAAATACATTGATCTCTACTGCTGGATACACTTAGGGTTGTTAAAGTAAATTTGACACTGAGTGGTGCCCTGTCAATATGGATGTTCCTGACACAACTTGATTGTATTGTTCTTTTACTGATAATGTAAAATGTATACATTACAAATAGAAAATAAAATTATTTCTTACATTTATTTCTAGCTTATATGCAAGCTCAGCATGTGTGATTTTTCCTGTAACACGTGGAATGTTGTTAATAGTAACAACTGGGATGATACTTAATGTGAAAAAACATTTTTGCAAATACCTTTTACGGAGATATTTACTGAAATATACAGTGGCATTTGGGCTTGAATATTAACATTAAGCCCAATAGCATTTCATTCTTTTATGTCAGTGGTGTTTTACAGTGTGTCCTTTTCTGTAATATTCTATTGATCCATGTATTGCAGGAGACTTATGATAGGTGCATATGAATTCTTTTGGAGCTAATGCAAGAAACTCCAAATAGCATTTTTTTCAGGATTCTTATCAGGAAGTACAAGTGGGGTAACGGCCATCAAATTTTGGAGCTACCACAGCCATTTTTAGCTAGAGGTGTAACTCTGCTATAATGATACTTGAAAGCTCTTGTTACAACGGGTGCAAGCTGTGTGTCTGCTAAATGTGTTCGGTTATGTGGTAGCAAAGTAAAATGTGCATAACCACAGCTGTATAGTATCAGACAGCTTTGCCTATGCAATATCATTAAAGCATGTTTCATGAATAGAAGCATTAAAGCAGTCCTAAAATCTAACTGAATTCATGCTACCCAGACAGGACACTATATTAAAGAAAACACTGTTGTAGGCTAAAAAATTTACGACAGTGTAATTCTGTAATGATCATGAAATCTAGGCATTTCTAACACTGGTGACTAAAAGACTGGTCCATTATGCTAATCATGTTAAAATATTTTGTTTAGTATGAACGCTAAAAAAACAAATGTATGTGGACAATTCAAGTACCCATACGTGCTTTTTGCTCAATTCATTACAAAACTAGTGGTTGTTATACTCAGCATAACAGCCTCCACTCTTATAGAAAGAACATCCAAACAGACTTTGGATTGTTATTCGCTAACATTGATAAGTTCAGGTAATTGCATAAGGCAAGAAGGCCCAGCTCACAATAATAATTTCAATTTTCTGCAAAGTTGTTCGAATACGCTGAAATAAGAGCATTGTGCAGGGCCACCAAGATCTTTCACACTAAACTTAAACTATTTTTTGAATGGAGCACAACCTGACTGAATTTGTTGTTTTCTCCCTAGTCTGTCATTATATTCTCTACCATAAAAATTCTCCCTTCCCTCGAACAAAGAAGCCAAAACCACAAAAAATAGCCTTGAACCATTTTACCTTAAAGCTGCCACATTGTATATGGACAGGAGGAAATTCTCTGACATACTCTAACCTAGATTTGACAGCCAAACTACAAGATGATAATTTATACATCAATGGCAGTGTGCTTTAAGTCACAATTTGGCATCTGGCTTGTTTGCAGCTGTCTAGACAAGTATACCAAATTCATATAACTTACTTCTAACATATCGGTTTGGAATTCTGTAATGCAGAGGCTCTCAAAATGTTTTCATTGGGGCTGGTGGCATTTCAGTATAATCATAGCTTAGTTAACCCACAATAATTAAAGTTAATAGTGGCCCTTACCAACGCATGACAGAGAAGTAGCTTATAATGACTATATTCCACACAGATACCCCAATAACAAACAGAAATCTCAGTAGTAGCAAAAGCCGTATATATTTTCTGAATTCTTGCCCATTACTTCCCTCCAAGAAGCACTTCAGATACTGGATAGACATATTCTCAATAATTATTTTAACAGACTTCTGCACTTTTGTCACTAGCAGTCAGCTGTCATCCTAGTTATGCTCTTCTCCATTACAGAATGAATTTTAAACTTAAGACTTAATGCTACAAGATATTACACTAGAGAGCAGTCACTGATAAAAGAGCACCTATTACAACACAGTATTATTTTGACTAACTCCAGCTTTCTTTTAATACGGGTAGCTTATCATTCTAAGAACTGCAGTTGCAAAGAGTTAGGCATCTAGGGACAGACTATTTTTTTTACATGCTATGAGCTTCAGCAATTGGTGGTACCATTACGTTAGCATCATAGCCTGGAGCTCTATGGACTGACTTGATCTTTTTAGAATTCTACTTTAACAAAGCATAAAGTTGACAGGAGTAGCTCTTAGTAGGACAGGAATGTGACAAACTCACTTCTTGGAAAAGTAGTATCAAATGGCAATGCCACCAAGTCACTGAGTATAACCCATTCTCCTGCTATTGCTAAGTAAACCATCATAGTGGTTCATAAACCATCATTTATTAAACGATCAGGATGCTGGTATACAAAAACAATTGTTTGGGAGGAGGCCAATACAGCATTGTACCAAAACATTTAATGGTTTAATAAATGTGTGAATTTCCGTTACACATTTTGGTGTGTGCAGACCATTTTTCCTTTTTAGATTTTCTAACATGTGATGTAGCCACACATCTAAGAACTAGCACCACCATTAAACATTTGTATAACATTTCAGATTTCATTCATTCTTATGGGTTTTTTTTTCTACTAGTGATGCATTACCCCAAAATAAAGGGGCATTTTTTCTCTTGTTATGCAAGTATTATGAGGAATACACATGTATTAGAATACACACAATTAGAAAATAAAATAAGAAAAAACATGGCACATAGTGAATGAACACCAATGTAACACAAACATCTACAATCAAGACACGTAACACCACAAAAATGACAAAACAGTGTACTCAAAAGGAAACCTAGGCAATGCTTTAATGCAAAATACTATTAACTATTTAAGAAAAAACTCTTGATGGATGCTGTAGCAATAATGCTGCTACTGTTTCAATGTAGAACACAATGATATGTGTTGTGTGAAACAAGGTTCCATCTCTTACCCAAACAATCCCCTTAAGAAGTGAGGCAGAAACAGAAGAGAAATAATGTTGAAAAAAATGCAAAAAAAACATAACATTCAAACACTAGACCAGTCCTCATTTTACCCATGACTCATAACTTTTTTTTTAAAGAATAAGAAGGTATTTTGCCTCAGATGATAAATCTACAATGTAGTTTTAAATAAAGCACATTTCATATTTAGCTTTATTTTGCATTTTGTGATCATTAACACTAATTAAATGAAATTAATGCCAAAATTTCACATTATGGCAATGGGAAATGGTAATAGCAAAGGTCCTAGATCACATGGGGGTGATCTGGAGTATGTCTTCACTGATCCTTTACTAGCATCTTGTTAGTAAGAGAATAAAGTTCAGAAAGGAAAACTTGACTAATGGGAGAACATTTACAGGGACAGAATTTGTACATTGTGTGAAAAATAAATGTTTAACACGTCACCAATTTTCTAAGTAAATTTATTTCTAAAGGTGGTATTGAGATGAAATTCTCACGAGGTGTCCATGCCATCTACATAGGAAAACAAATCAAACCATAGACATCCGTAACTTAAGTTATGTGTAATAATGAGAAACTAAATGGGGAAAGTATTAAACACATGAATAAATTGAGCAAAATTTATTAAAGTCTGAAAGACTGCTCTCGGTCTTTCAGACTTTACCGAGAGAAATCTCATTTTGTTCTCACGAGATTTTGTTTGAGATCTCGAGATCGAGTTTCTCAATCCCGAATTTTCAATATTTTCCATGGAAAGGTAGCCATGCTACTAAAATCAAGTATGGTTACCTTTCCATGGAAAATAATTTGAAAGCTCAAGATCAAGAAACTCAATCTTCAGATCTTGAAAGAAATTTAAGGAGATTTCTCTGGGTAAAGAGAGAAATCTTTACCGAGTCTTTCCGACTAATACATTTTTATAAATTTCGCCCTATATAGAGTTGCAAAAATCCATGAAAAGTTATGACATCAGCTGAAATATATCAGTAATTAGAAATCTATTCTGCCATTTAATGAAAAAAAATATCAGCTAGTTCAAATGATGGCCTCTAAAATGTCTCTCATTACCAAGTTGCCACACAAGAAACAACTTATGATGAGTGAGCTGTTCTAAGACCTTTGCACCCTTACTGTTGCAAAACATAGTAATGACATTGGTTACAGAAGAATTCCTAAACTACTGAAGGTTCCAGTGAGCACTCTTGGGGCCATCATCCAGAAATGGAAAGAACATTTCACCATAAACTGCCCACAACCAGGTTCTCTCCACAAGATCTCAGACAGAGAAGTAAAAAGAATTCTGAAAAAATCAGAAAAGTTATCCGAGAGACAAGGATCACTTCTGGAGAGCTACAGGAAGACCTGGAATTAACAGGTACAATTGTTTCAAATAAAACAATAAGTAATGCAATTAACCTACATGGCTTGTATGCACGTGCAAGACACAAAACGTCATTGCAGAACAAAATGCATGATCAAGCACGTTTAGTTTGCTCCTCCACATTTAGACAATGCCTGTGAAATACTAAGTGAATATAGTCTGGTCAGATAAGACCAAAATATAATTCTTCAGATGCCATAATATGCACCATGTTTGGAGGCCAAAAGAGACTGCATATCACTCCAAAAACACCAAACCAACAGTGAAGTTTGGAGGTATGAACATCATGGTGTGGGGTTGTTTTTCAGTATACAACACTGAAAATCTTTAAATAATTGAAGGAAGGATGAATGGCCAAATGTACTGAGACATTCTTAGTAAAAATCTGCTGCCATCAACCAGGATGATGAAGATAAAGCAAGGATAAATATTTCAGCAAGTAAACTATCCCAAACACACAGCCAACTCACAATTGGTTTCAGAGAAAGTAAAATTGCTAGAATGGTGCAGCCAATGACCTGACCTGAATCCAATAAAAAAAATCTATGGAAGGAACTAAAGCTCAGAGTTCATAGAAGCAGCCATGGAACCTTCAGAATTTGAGTGTTTGCATGTAAGAATGAGTCAAAATCACACCTGAGCAGTGCAAGCATCTAGTTTCTCCATATAGGAGGTTTCTTGAAGCTGTCATACGAAGTATCAAATACATTTCAGAAAATGCATTCAATACTTTTTCTTTGTGTCATTTCTCATCATTACACATAACTTAATTTATGGACATATATGTTTGATTTCTTTGCCTTTGTAGATTGGATGGGCTGTTAGCGACATCTGGAGAATTTCATTTCAGTAGCACCTTTAAAAATATGTTTATACTTAGAAAATTGGTAACCTGTTCAGTACTTATTTCACCCCTGTATATCCCACTGCTAAGATGAGTATAATGGATAATCTACATCATACTGTTATTTTAAGAGTCAATTTTTTTTCTTATCTATGACTATTGCAGCACTGGAAATATCATTATTACTATGCAGGGAATAATAATAGACAATTAAACAAAGCTGTAAAATGCACTCAACAAAACTCCTGTAAAATAATGTAAACTCTACTTCGAATTTATCATAGCACAAACAATTGCTAAATATTTACTAGTATTAACCATGCAATTCTTTCACACAACATATTATACGGCATAGATCAGATCTGTCCAACTGAAGCCCCTTACCAACCAACCTTTACTCTTTTCAGCCTACCTAAGAACTCCACAGACTTCGTAAATATGAGATAATTATTTCAACAGAAACAGGTTGCTGACCCTGGGGTATAATAATGAACTGCAGCAATACATGGAAAAACTGGACAGCATGGGTTTTTTGCGGCTGTGAATGGTATAAAAGTTAGACTTTAAGGTAAAGCATGGAAAACCAATCATGGCATCCTGTGTTAAAAGTCCTTCAAGCAAACTTGGAGCTTTTAGTGTTGACGAGAAGAATTGACCCATACGCAGGCAATTATTTGTGTAAAAAGAGGTTACTTTGCATTATTTTGCTATTATAATATTATAACCTTAAAAAATGAAAGGCAACTTGGACACCTAATTAACCTTTTGTTAGATCAGATATAGCTACCTGAATGGTTTTGGAGGTAAAATACTGAAACGAGTCTTGTCCAAAATCTTCCGAATTCGATTTCGACCACCGGAGACTGTATTGGCTTTTAATTTTTTACTTGATCTATCTCGTGGAAACAGTTGTTCCACATCATTAGGTAGATCAGGTATAGAATATCGATTATTCTTCTTCTCAGCAATTTTTGGGATATGAGGGACTCCATTCTTCTTATCCTGCCCAATTCTACTGAGAAGCTCTTTGAATACTGTGATGTAGATTAAATTTAAAAAAATGACAAAGATATCAACAATTTGAAAGAGAAGAACTGTAGGATTATATGATACTATACTTGGACTAACAGATCATTATCATTAGCGACCATTTACAATTTTAATTTAAGATCACCAATATTCTAATACTAAGATAATTCAGTGTAACCATTAAATCTCATTCAAATATGACAAAAAGAAACACAGCTCAGGCCAGCACTGTATGTCAACTTTTAAACAGTGATTAAATACACAGTAATGTATTTCCCAAACAGTGCTTCTGCAGATCTTTACAGGTCAAAGGGTAAAAATGTCAGTCAAGTTATAGGCTTCTGGCTGGACCAGAAATAATTATGTTTATATGATAGATCTGAACTGCAGAGAATGATTTGTGGATGGACATAGGCTTGAAATTGGCCTTTCCTGGCAAGCTTGTCCTAAAGGAATTTGTGCAAGTAAAAGTAACAATATGTTATAGCATCACACTGGGTAATCAAATTAACACTGTTTTGCACTAAAATAAATCTGTCTTGAACAAGATACCTTCTAGTTTTAGCTATAAAAGTCTCAAAATGAAAGATACATCTGTTGATAGAAAAGATATTTTAAAGGAGAACTATAGTCAGATTACATCTTCACATATGCAGTACTATACCTTAGTGAGAAGCCTTTCTCCCCAGTAGATGTTTCATCTGAAGCAGAATGATTAATAACAGAGCACTGATAAACTCCAGCACAAGGAAATGTGTGTGATATAACTGATAAACACAAGAAGAAAAAGCTGCCTTACTGCTATTGGTTAAGCTTTGTTGACCTTTTGGCCTCATCAGACATGTTTTGCTTACATCCCTGAAATGCAGGAGTCTTGTGCGCAGGCATTACATTATACATTAAGCAAAAATGTCTGGGGGAAGGTACCCTTTCATGGAAAAGTGGCTGATACACATCACACACACACACACACACACACACACACATTTCCTGGTGCAGGAGTTCTCTAGTGCTATTTCATTTGAAGAAGGATAATTTATTACAGTGGGGAAAAACGCTTCTCACTAAGGTATAGTACTGCATATATGAAGATGTAATCTGACTATAGTTCCCCTTTAAAATGACCATTTTTTAAAAGGAAGCACTAAAAGTAAGCAATCTAAAAATAAAATAAATATTTTTTTTTATAACCATGTCATTCCTTGCTCACCAAAAATGTTGGTTTTCACAGTGATGGAAAGATGTGTATTGTTTTTAAAGATTTCTAGCGCTTTTGCATAGGTAATAGTCTCAAAATTCTGCCCATTAACTTCCATAATCTTTAAAAAAGTAAAACAGAAACAAAGTTAAGTAAAAAAGCAAGTAAGTAAATCAAAGAATATGTACAAACAATCAGTGATGGCAACTTTAATTATAATGCATCAGTCAACAAATTAATCATAATTTTAGGCATCATTCTATAGAAAAGTTTGCACAATTCAAAGACAAGCAAACTGCAAGTATAATATTGCCTCTTATTACAGTCAAGTTACCATATTAAAAACTAAACAGATAGTGAACATAATGATATAGATCAGGGGTGGGCAAACGGAGGCTCTTGAGGCACATGCGCCTCTTCAGCTGCATTGTTGTGGCTCTGAGTGCATCTCACTCGCCCCGCCCATGACCTTCGATGCTTCTTCTGATAGGATGTTGGCAGGTCATGTGATCAGGAGCATGCGCTTCTCCCCTTTGCGGCTCCATAAAAAATGTCCCCAGTGTAGAAAGGAGCAAAATGCCTCCCTCCTGTGCTAAGTTTGCCATCCCCTGATATAGACCTAATACTCTCCCAGTGTTACCTAATAACAGAATGTTGGCTAACAAGTCTACCTGCTTTGAATAACCTTTGCTGCAGCAGTATTATTGTATTTCAAGGTAGAGAAACTAAATTTACCCTTCTCTCTACCATTGCAATTAGTTTCACAGTCTCTGCCTCATTTCTCTTTGTATAATTTAAAGAAATTTTAAATATGTATTTTGTTTAGCTGAACTGAAAAAAACAGCAGGAGACAGAGGGGGAGGAAATCTGTAACAATATTTATGCCTTTAACTCCAAAGGGACATGTAACTGGCACATCAATCCAAATAAAAATGACAACTTTTTCTTAGTTTTAACCCCAAGGCTCCTTTATATAACCAAAATAATCCAAACAAAATTGCATGATCTGAAACAAATGATGAAAATTTGCATTTATTTTCCCTTCTTAACTAACAAGACAGCATTGTGACAATAGGGTGAAATCTTTATTATTATTATCACCATTTTTAATGTATTGTATATTAAAGCATTTATGACATCTAGCATGTTGCTCAGTGTTAATGTAATTTTAACCAGTGTAAGATTCCATCATGGTATTAGGAGGCATTTTATGTGAGATAGGGTAACCATAAAACATATTTTACCTGATCTCCATGCTTTAGTCCAGCCTCTGCTGCTTTGCTAGTAGCATCAACACTTTCAACAAATATGCCAAACCCTTTGTCACTTCCTCCAACAAAGGTGAAATAAAGAGGAGATTCACGAGAAGGCTTTAGCAAAGTGACTTGTCTCCATTTAGCCTTTGCAGCACAAGCAATGTTCAACAGCCTTAAATGGCCCTTCATTTTCTGTGGGTCACGAAAAAATGCATTTTCATGGCAGAAGATTTAAAGATATTGTGAAAACTAATGTGAAAATGAAAAAGTATTCTTGTACTTCATTTAATATACAGAATCAGTGAAGTAAAAATGCACAAATGAAAGTTTTCTGCTAATTATAGCTGGCATATAGAATTGGAAGCTCTGATCACTGTACGAGCGTCACTTTTTCTCAACAAACAATAGAAAATTAATCTGAAACCTATAGGAAAAGACAGGAGGATACTTAAAAGCACTCTAAAATTACCACTTACAGGGTGGCTTTACCCTGAACCCTGTACAAACATGGAGTCAGTGTGTCTGGAAAAAGAATTTATTAACAGACTTCCACAATAAAGCATTGCATGATTTAATCAAAACTGAGGGCGTCCCCTCTATATGCATAAAACATATAATGATAGACACTTAATGATACAACATATAATGATAGACACAATGATACAACATAAAACATAAAATGATAGACACATAATTATATAACATATAATGATAAACACGACTGAAACTGCAAGGCACTGGAAAACTAGCAGCTTTAAAACATGGATACTGATTGCTGTGACTGAATACAACACTATGGGAGAAATTTATCAACATGAAGGCAAGGCTGCACGTGATTTAATTAATTCTCATACAAGGACAAATAACAGCAGTGACAAGTCCCATATAGACATGATATTAATTATCATACAGGGACAAACAACAGCAGTGAAAAGATGAAAAGTCCCATATAAACATGAAGTTCATGCATTGGAACAATGAGGTGCATTCAAGCTTTCCAGAAGCACATAAAAATCAAACCTCAATGGTTATGAATCTGTACACATTCCTTGCCCCTGAGCATTTTCAATAATCACATTCTGCAGGTCGCCAACCAATGCCAAAGGACAAAATGTTTTTTTTAATTTGAAGTATCCTTGCAAGAAGGATAACTATTATGTTGAGGCTTAAACTAAAGACAGCTTATTATGCGGTCTTTAGTTTAAAGACATACAAGTACTTATCTGTTGATTTTTATAGTGGTGCAATAGCTACGCTACCATTTGTCATTATGGATAAATTCTTATAAACCTTGTCCTCTCTCCATTTTTGGCCTGATTTTTTTTTTGTTAAAAATGGCGCACAAGATTTGTAATGTCTTGGGTAACTAACTAAAAGAATGTAAACGAGACTGATGCTGGACATTTTGGTGGTTTGCAACTAATACATAACTTTCTAATAGTTAAAAAAAACCTTGCAACCCAAAAGTTATAGCACATACCAAGTGCATTATAGGTGAAATATCCAACAGCTTTTAATAAAACAAGTATTTAGTCACTGTTATGTGTCAGGTAGGTTTTCTTTATTATCGTAGCACAGTGCTTGCTATAAAGATGGGAGGTTATGTATAAGCAAATGTTTTTTATAGATATGGCCTATAGGAGAAATAAAAGTTTAAACCACCCCCTCTCCTCCTCTTCACGCACAGCTAGTTATGCGAGCAAGGTAAAGCTCTGACAATGAGATTCAACTGATAAGAATTTCAGACAACCACAACCCCACTTTAATTTTCAAAAAATATTAGTTTTACAGTTTCGCTAATAAAACACATTTATAAATATGCTCATTTATAGATATCCTTCCGTCTCATAGCAGGTACAGTACCATAAGAGTTTCCCTTGCATTGAACATTAAAGCACAACCATTTTACAGAATGGATTCTTTTGACTACAATAAATGATATGAAACACAAGAGAATCCATCAATTTTATAACTACATTTTCAAGTTATGTCAGCTATTTTCTACAAAAAAAATAAAATCTCTTCATTAGTTGACAAAATGTTGCTAAAACTCTGCTTTTTTTAAAAGAAAACTGTCGCCACATACACAATTTCCACTATGCTGTAGTGTAGTAGATAAATGAAATATCTTCAAAATGCTATATTATTTTCCATGTAGTTTTATGGTAGTAAATGGTTTTCTACAATGCTATTTGTACATGACATTATCTTATTCTCCATTATAAAGGGCAAAACCACAGAAGGCATTTTGTAGTCAGAATAAAAGTAGTTCTGAGGGACAAAACACATCAACAATTGTACAAAGGCAGTTCACTGCTTGCATCCCAGAATTGTGCAACAACCCTATATTTTATGAAAGCCTTAAAGTATAATTAGTGGAACCTTTTCACTGACAATCTATGAAACAATTCTATAAAGCAGGGATGGCATAGCGAACTATGGCATAGCGAACTATGGCATGCGTGCCAGAGAGGGCACGCAGAGCCGTCGCCAAACCCTGCCTTCAGTACAGGCCACGGACCCAATCTGACAATTTTCAGGTCAGATCCGTGGCCTGCACTGAAGGAGTGCACACTCACAGAGGAGCTCTCCTCTCCCGACGCTTGCGTGCTCCTCCCCCAAAGCTGGCGTGATGACTTCACTCACCAGCGCCGGAACTTCGGGGGACGTCACTTTTTGGCACTCTGTGCCAAAAAGGTGCGCCACCCCTGCTATAAAGGGTGGCTTCTCTTGCATTAATGCATTATATGTGACTTAATTTATCCTACTTTAGAAACCTTTATGATGCATGACAAAACTCTGTGTTTAAGCACCTAATTTGCCCACGCATGTAGCAGTCACATAGTTATGAATAAAAACCAAGTCTACATGGCATTTGTTCCACACCGCAAACATTTGTACCTTGTTACTGCTGGATTTATATCTCAAGATCTTAAAGGCACAGAATGATTGGTGCCTTAGGCCACACCCACTACCTAGATGCATCACTTTGTGCAATACTAATATATGTTGTGTGTCCCATAATTCCATGCAAAGTGAAAACACAAATGTCAGGTTTCACATTTAAAGCCTCAGTGACTAAAATGTAAATTCACCTGTCAAATTCACTTTGCTACAATTAGAATCAAAAGACAAAACAGTCAAAAATTCACTTCTCAAGGATTGACTCAGTAGAGAATACACTTGTTGAATAGAGGCGAACGCTGTCAGATTCATAGTGTGGTGTAATCCTTCAGATAGAAGTAGGATGAGAAGTCATGCAGAGTGAGGCGAATTCAACAAGTTAAGGGCAATGATGTCAGTCTCATCATATCTCACTAATTGTATTCTGTAAATATTCTATTTCTATGTCACCTTGTCGATAGGTCATGTTGCCATTTAATTGCAATCATCATGACTTTTGAATGAATATTGGCTTTACGTAACACTGGAACCCTGTCATCAACCCCCCAATTCATCACTTTGAAATAAAGTCAAACAGGTGAATTCGGAGCAGTTCACTTAGTTGAATTCTCACTTTTGACACACGCCGAATCTTAGTCAACAGTAGAAGTACCTGTGCTCACAAAGAGATGCGAAAAGCTCCATGTGGTCACAATTCGCGTAGTCATTTGAAATGGTCACATATTTGGCACTTTGCAGACTTTGCTAAATAATAGAAAATGGGGAAGTGGAGAATAGAAGCAAATTCAGAGCTCTACATACTATTTGCACTTTAATCAAGGAGGCTCTTAAACTTCAGGGACTTTTCTTAGTTTGTAACATCATGGGACTGTCTCTATCATGTGCATGAATGGAGCATTTACAGACGACAACAGCAGATCTCTCTTTAAAAAGAATGAAATGGAACATACCGCATTTTCAAGATTCTTTTCAAATTCTTCTAAAAATCTGGTCATTTCTGGATATCCTTCAAAATCATTAAAATGATTGTTTACCCAAAGAAGAACCACTCTTGTTACCTGTGGAGCCAAACATTTATCTCTGTTACAGTGGTTAATCAAATGTGTACAACCATAAGGTCCACACTCACTTATGCTTAAATGATTAGTATCCTAAAAAAATCAATTTTGTCTGAGCAATAAACAAATGTAGAGTAAAGGTAAAATAAGCTGGCACAACAAAATGTCCTCTTTAGCAGCTTTAATTATTAGATCATATTTCTAATACTGATAGCCTATGCCAGCGGTCAGCAAACCGCGGCTCACGAGCCACATTTTGCTCTTTCGCCGCGGCGTGCAGCTCCGACTGAGCTGCCCTCCCACCAGCCCCCGGTCTTTGATGTCTCTTGTGATGGGACGTCAAAGGTCATGTGATTGGGACCACACAAGCTCCTCCCCCTGTGCGGCTCCCAATCAATTGCCAGAGATGGAGGAGGAAGAGAAATGGCTCCCTCCTCGGAGAATATTGCTGACCCCTGGCCTATGCTACAATTCAGTTTTTTGGGTTTTCAATGAATAGCAAACAAGTTGATTGCTTTCTCCAAGAGAAATTTTTTCTCATTAGCATCAAAATTTACAAATGCAAATATGCAAGTTCACCCAGAAGAACTATTACTCTACATTTTATGTTTTCTTTTTAACATCAAATAAATATAATGAAATGATAAGAAAAAAACTTTAATGCTGGGGACAGTTTCTGTTTGCATTAATGATTACTTTTCACATCCCATGGATTTTATCCATAACATGTTTTGACAATGAATCACCTGCACATAGTCAAATCCCATTCAAGCGCAAAAACAAAACTTAAAGGGACACTGCAAAAATGAAAAAAAAATCCCTTGCCCTGTTCTTTCCATTTTAAAGATTTATCCCTTTAAACATTTAGGAGGTAATTCACGATAGTGCAAAGTGAGGCGAGGACTCCACACCTCACTTCGCACTATCGTGAATTCCCCCCTTAGTCCTGCTCTCTTAAAGTTTTACAGGGTTTGACCTTATGATGGGATCATAAGGGCTTTGAAAATGTCAGATATCCCCTTTATGAATGCGGAAGCATTTTCCAATGAAAATCACTGCTGAAGTTCTTACTTCTTGGCTCCCCACTGAGATTTCGTCAGATTAAAGCAAAAGGGATTCTCCTTTGTTCCACACACCTGCTGTGCCCTATAGACAGTCTTGTTGTGTGACTGGAAAGGAGCATAAGTACTTGACAGTAATTCTAGTTTTTAAAAAACTATGAGCTGCACGTGAGCTCTCCTGCTGCTTCTTAAACACACAAAAATCTTTCTGAAGGTCAAAGGATGAACTAAAGCATTGGTGTGAAACAAATATTCAAATCTGGATGACAAGGAGATGATGATCTTGCATTTCATATATATGAAACTGCATGTAAAGGCCTTTACTTTATAAATATAATTATTTAGATCCTTTTGAGGCAAATGATTTGCTAGAGTGAAAAACTAATGGAATTTATTGCAATGTTTTGTCAGTTCACTAACCTTTATCAAATTAATATGCCAGCGCCACAAGGTAAACATTTAAATAAAAATAGCAAAAACAGACTAAGCTCTAGATTGCATATGATCACTCAATAATCAATCCACCAACCTTGTCCCTAAGACTGTCATTTTTAAACCATTCCAAAAGCTTGTCCCCAACTTCCAATGGGCTTGAAAGGAATGTCCTGTATGTTAATAAAAAATCTTCAATGTAGGTTGGGTCAACAATAGAGTGTTCCTCTATTAAGTGCATGATAAGTCTTTCTGGAGTTCCCTGAAAAAAAATTGCAAATCTACATGTCAACATGAATCATTTAACAGCACAACTGTTGATCTACTATTTTCTCTTATTTTCTTAAAGTGCACCTGTCACCTCCAAATTCTAATACTAGTTTAGATTCTGCTAATGAAATAAAGGTTTGAGCTCGCCTTAAAACATAGCAAGAATATAGTGTTTTAATGCTGTTTGGTTATGAAAGAATCCTCTAATAATTCTGTCCATTAACATCAGTAAAATCTGTTTTGAAGAGCTGATAATTTAGTTTAAATGTGCACTGCATTTATGCATACTAACCACAGCAATTATCACTTTGTTTCACAGTTCATTAGTACACAACTCTGTAGCATGATGGGAATTTGGTATGTATTTTCTTCTACATGGTTATAGTAGAAATGCTGAACTATAGAGGGTCAATTCTTCTTCTTAAAATAAATTTCATAAACCTGTCCCATTGAGGCACAAATACAACCCCTAGCAATTCTTTAGGTAAAATTTAATTCAAGTGAAAAATGTATTCCATATTTCTTTCCATGTGTGCTGCAGAATTTCTCAGTAGAGGCAGGAATTAGTTGCTAAAGGAGTTAGAATTATGGACTTAAAATACCACCTTATATTTAATTTGAACAGATCAATTAATAGAAGAGAATATATTTCGGATTTTATAGCATTCTTTTAAAGATGTGTAAATCCCCACATAGTAAACACACTTTAGAACACTTGCATGTTAGAAACTGATTAAGGGGGGAATTCACCAAGCTCTGAAGTGAGGAGCGTAGTGTTCGCCTCACTTCGG
>WMED01006259.1:0-18643 GCA_019650415.1 Pipa parva | reverse complement strand
TCTTATCAAACCTGCTAAATCTGCAGGGGGTTGAATACTACTTGTAGGCACTGTATGCATTCTTTAAAGTGGCATATGCTGGTATATATATGTTTAACACATTAAATAAGTTAGAATGAAATCCTGTGTTCATCTAAAAATCTAGATAAGCCTTCCATCTCATCACTTCAAAACCAAATCATCCCTTTAACCAGGAGAACCCGAGTATTGAATTGCAGCTGTATAACAGCATTATGTAACTAAAATTTAATTGTCCTAGAAGATGAATTTGAAAATTGTATCTTGTACCTATACAGTACAGCAGACCCCCATATAGTGTCCTATAAAGAGCTAAAGTTTCCTGATATAGTGCTTCCATATACTGCTCCATACATTGTTGCAGTTCCTTCCAAAATACCACCTTCTCAGTATATTCCGCATACATTGCAGCAGTCCCCATTATGGTGCCCTCCAGTGTAATGTTCCATAAATTGCAGTGGTTTCCCCATATAGAACACCAAACAATACAGCGACTCTTCCCATATACTACCCAATACAGTGCAGCTGTTTCTAAAGGTAGTGCCCCATAGAATACCGCAGTCCTCCCTTCTATAAAAGCACCCAGCCAATAAAATGTTCCATTTTCCAACAGCACTCTTGTCAAATATAAAAAATGTGTCAGTAAGGCACAATGTAAATAATCAGTACTGGTGTTATATTTGTTTTTCTCTTAAAAAAGTGATATGTTTGAATTTCTCTTATTGATCCCATATTGTTGCAGGCTAAGGGTAAGCCCTAATATAGACGGCTGTACTGTGGAATCAAGGATTTGGGGGTCATCCATTAAAAGCTGAATTCGCATAGCATAGTGACATCATGTCTGTTTGCATCATAACGATTAGGAAGATGCTAATTCACTTCTCCTTAATTATGAAGAAGCGGACAGTGACAGACGCGGTCACATGCGTTGTGCAGCATAATTAGTTGCACAATAGTAGGATGAGAAGTCATGCGGAGTGAGGAGAATTCCTCCAGTGAACGGATGTGACATCAGTCATATCCCACTAACTGCATATATGTGAATAATACTTATTTTTATATGTCACCTTGTGCCTAGATCATGTTTAGTAGTAGACTAATTTAGTCACAGTCGCCATTGTTAGTTTTGAATGAATAGTCGCCTTACGCAACACTGGAGCACTGCCATCAAACCCCTCAATTCACCACTCTTTCGTGGTAAAGGCAAACAGGTGATTTTTGAGCAGTACTCCCTGCAGAATCCGTCCTTTCTACAGACTCTGTCGCCTGCTGAATATCCAAATTACCTGCGCACGCCCACGCAAATTGATGGAAAGAGCCCCGTAAGTCTGCTACTGGAGTAAGCATCAGAAATGGTTGGGAATTTGTCACATCACAGAGATTGCTGAATAAGTGAAGTTGGAGAAGTTGCAAAAAGGAGGCGAATACCAGCATTTACGCAACTGTTCGTAATTTAGTAAATAAGCCACTTAGTCTATACTGTTGAGACTTATAATGGACTTTGATTTGAGAGACTGGAAATCCAGCAGCAGTCGACTGCTTATATTTCACTTATGTGGTGTCTGAACATCCCATACCTTACTCTTGTTAAAGGACATGATGGAGTCCGTGTTGTGTAAATTATAAATAAAAAACATAGCTAAATCATACTATAGAATTTTTTACTATGCCTCCTGTGACGATAGCTTGCATGTTGTATATTTTATTTATAAAAATAATGGGGAATGTTGACATGTAGTGTTTGTACATGTATGTAGTTAAAGACTTTCAGGTCCCTATCACGTACACATGATGGCTTGTTCATAAATAATAATATCATAAGTATACTGTAAATTCCATGTCATCATGCTATCCTTGCAGAAATTTGTTCATACCGTTTATTTTTAAAGATATTTCTGCCGTATTAATTTAAAGCAAAGTATTTATGCTGCAGGGATGGTTAACCAGTAGTTAAGTTGTAGAAACCGTGGTTTTATTAGAAGACTGTATAGTGTGTACAATACTAGCAACTGTTTCAGATCTGCAGCAGTATTGGTTTCTCAGAAATTCTATGCAGAGCATTAAGCAGTGCATTGTTGTTCACTGGTTGTTAGCTTAACTGGGACCGTTCTTGGCTGCATTTTACAAACTAGCGGCTAAGCTTCAGCTTATAGGAATTCTATGCAAATGAAAGGTTTATAGCGGAATGCGCTATGTTCCCCGGGATAACTCTCTGAGTAAGAGGTGCAACTCATACCGTTTCTTCCCAGTCATTAAAGTTCTACATTGTAATTAAACTGGCATTGTATTGTAAAACAACTTGTTGCAGGAATCTTTTAAGCTATAAAGAATTTACTGGTCTGATGAACAGAGGTAATCAGAATTCATGAGACTGGGAAAGACCTTGATGAAATTGTGTAAATCTTTCTTTATGGCTTCTCTTTTTGATTAGCAGATTTGATTTGTGATATGTGCGAGTGTCAGTGAATATACAAGTGTTGTACATAATTTATGCCCTAGTAAAACTGCCAGAACACAGTGTGACTCAGATGTGAATAGATGTCTGTGATTTTTTTGTTTTACCCTGGGCTATTTCTAATTTGTATGTAAAGAGGCTAGAAACAAGTCCAGCAAATAAAATGTCAATTCTGTTGTTTTGTTCATTTGTATGAGAGCTTGCCATTGCAGGCGGAAAAAAGATCACTTATGTTAATGCTGTACAGGTGTAATGGTAGGCTGCGTTTCATGCTAAATTATACTGAATGCGCCAGTTTCAGCCATTGTGTTCATGACTGCAAAACAAACTATATGTAGTAATAGAGCCCATTTCTATCCATGAAATTAATGTGAACATCAAAGTATACACATTGACCAGCTTCTTAGAACTCAAACACATTTACCTGGTGATATCAGAGATATCTAAAATGCTAGCAAAAAAAAGAATCACCGTCAGCATGGGCAATGATATGTCTGAGCTTTAAAGCACATCTATCACCTGGCAATGAAGCTCCCAAAAAATGTTCAGAAGGCCCAATAAAACATTTTTGTAATAGATCTTCATTAAAAACAATGTACCCGTGTGATACAATCAGTAGCAGAATGTGAGGCACTTCTCTTTTGTTTACATTCCTTCTGATGTAACCACCTGACTTCCTGTGCAAATTCAAGGTTGGAGGGTTGATTTTCATGGGAAGTCCGCTAGTTAAATTAGAAAGAATGTAAAGAAAACAGAAGTGTCTCATTTTGCTACTAAATGGAACATTCAGATACAACAAGAGTTGAAGGTTAAGTAGTCACAGCTACAGTTCTGATTTTGTGATAGTCACGTTCGCATGTATACACATACTATTTGTTTTAAAAAGAGCTGAAACAGTGGCAGACGTTCAGTCTACTCTGTTTATTCAAACCTGCAGCCCTGGAATTGTCATAATTTGCATTCAAGGGAGCTGTTTTGCCTAAATAAAGAAGGAGGAGCTTTGGTGACACTTTTTGCTTTCCTTAATATAAATGAGCTGAAAGATGTTAATGACTAAAATATTTAAACTTGGTTGTTGTAGAGTTTTTGTTCTGCCAAAATTAAAACAGAGGGGTTTCAATGTCTTTCCAAGTGACATTTTTAAACTAAGGGGAACATTTTTCAATTTTTCAACTTGATAAAGGTGGTTAAATATCAGCAATGTATTTATTTTGCTGTTTTTGATCTATAAAGCCATCAAATTCACCTGATTTAGTCCAGGGAAACCCCATTAATTCCCTAGGTAAGTAGACCATCGATATAAATCTGCAATGGAAGGGGAATGATGTGGATCGATCTTTTTGAAAATTGTCAATTTCAGTCCTTTATAAATCAGTGAAATCAAAAAGCATCAAAACAAATCAGAAAAGATGAAATGACCTTTACAAATTTCCTCCAATACCTTACAATATATTTATTTTATGGACTGGATGAATAGAATAACCAATTATCTTTCAGAGCATTTCACAATTTGTGAATTATATTTGTGTAAGGATGGATGAAATGATTTAATATGTTACAGATGCATTAGTGAAGAATGTGTACGTTCCTTAAATAAATGTGGGTCCCAGGGCTGAATTTCAGATAGGTCAGGAAGGATTGGTGACCCAGTTTGAAATGGCCTTGAGTCATGTGACCTGACAATTTACCGATAACAATACTGTGCTACTGGTAAATTGTTCTCTTTTACAGAAAAACCCCCCAGAATTTTTGGTGGAAGGGTATTGGTTTTTTGCCAGAAATCATGTCCTGGTGTGTCCAAGTAAATTTGTGGCAGACACAATGGATACAAGACTGAATAAATATAAAATACAATCTATAATAAACAAACACCACAATAAACAAAAAGTATTGTAAAGTAAATCGATTACTTACTTTTACAACACTGGAAAAAAAGAAAACACAATGGGATGTAGAAAAAGTAACCCCCCCCCTTTTTATATAATATTCTAATTATATCTATAATTATTAGGAACAGGAATATGATGCATATACTGTAGAGTCATCACTCAGTTTTAAAGCAAATTATTTCAAGAAATTACACAAAATGCATTGAAACACAATCCATGCTAATAAGAACCTAATTTATTAAATAACATGGCATTCACCCTTCTGATATTCCCACTGTTTTATTTGTTAACAGAATTAAAATAATCCAATTGTGCAATCAAAATGTTGCTTCCAGCTACAAATATTGGCATTTCTGCTTGGTTCATTAATCTCTGCAGGTCATTGATAACACAATGACCTCAATATTTTTCAGATTGACTATTTTACAGCTAAATGCAGATTATTATCTAGAGACTGAATGGTTTACATTTACACCAAATTCCCTGTACAACATTCTGTGGACAGCTACTTTTTCCCCAAGCTCTCTATAATGACATAACATCCTAAGAAATGTGTTTGTGTTGGTGGGACTCTTACTGGGTTAAGGACAACAGTGAAAAAAAGTTCCCCTCCTTGGATACTTCTGTCAAGTTCCTTTGGTCCTCCGGGATATTCCTTATAGAAAATAGTGTGTGTGAACAGGCCACAAGTTTGCCTTGGAAGAACCTAGAAAAAAAAAGGTGTATAAGACATTTAGCAAATTTAATATGATAAATGCTTAACACTACATACATTTAATGAAATTTGAGATGCATCTCAAAACTAATACAGAGGATAATGTATGTTCTACAACTATCCTGGTCAATTGAAACGATCATTATATTCAGAATAATGTAGATTGCTACAAAATAGCTTATCACAATGTTGGGTTATGAATAGGAAGGTGTTTTGCTATAACATGACCTAGTGATTGGGTAAGCCATGTTAAAGGATTCCGCATAAAAATAATAATTCATGAAAAGTCCTTCCTACTTCTGGGGAAACTGTTCTTCAAGGAATCTAAAAAAAATATCTGTAGAACTTCACTGAAGAAATGACTGGCTAGACTCTTCCAGCAAATGATGTAACTATTATTGCTATAACTGTAACATATATTATACATCATATTATGAATACATTTGAATTTCTTTAAATATGAAAAATGTGCACCTATTTAAGATTATTTAATTATTTCTGACTCACCACCATCACAATCCATTACATGCATTCTGCTCCCCACTTTAAAAGGACCTGACATACAAAGTAATTCTTATGTTCATTTTACTTTCCAGATGAAGACACGTCTGCAAATTGCACAATGTAGAAATTACTAGCAATTACCTGTGAATAACAAGCCACCCAGCGCGTTTGAAAATATTACAAAAGCACTCACTGGTATTTAAAACATCCTCTAAGCAGACTTATTTCAGATATGCTAGTCTTTGTAAACAGAGGACATAAAGGTGTTAGCTAGAATGCTATAAATGTGGCTTTTACAAAAGTGTTCATTTAGGTCATGCATTTGTAGCACAATTTGGCTGTTTGTCATTTATTTCCTCAGTGCCTCACTGACTTTAAATATGTTACAAACTGTGCATCATATAATACTACAGTACTCATCTTTCCATTTAGATCATGGACACAAACTTGTGCATTGTGAAAGCTAATTCTATGGTACTTCATACACAACTGGTGTTCACTTACCCAATACTCAGCATCAAACAGAGGGTTGATGAGCTCACCCAACAGAGGAGACCTCAGCCCTATCGGGCTGGCCTGCCAGATGTTCCCCCTCAGGGCCCTGGGGACTTCTGGGTATTTTAATGGTGTCCCAGCAGGCCAGACCAATGCTGCCTCTATTGAGGACCATAAAGTGAAAAAAACAGATCTTTCTAGAGATTGATATTATAATATAATATTTTGCATACATTTGCCAGGGAGCATTGTCTTAAGTCCCCCCTTTATAGAAAGTTTTCTGGAGAACATTCCCGTTATTTTTAGGTGATAGCCCCAGCAATAAAGGGCTGTAGAACAGAATTTACTAGTGGACTTGCTGCAGTCTATAATACAATGCATGAAGATTAGCAATGGGGAGAATGGCAGGGAACTTTTACCATCATTTTAATACAGTTCACTTTAACAATATTTATAGTTTGAAAATATATTTTGCATAGTAAACCTAAGATTTAATTATGATCAGTTTTCATAATAGTCCTTCTTGAAATAAAGGCCCGTTAATATAACATGCGTTTTATGTTTGATTTCTGTAAAACTGTTTTTATTCCCTAAAAACACAATTGCTTTCATGTTTCCTTGCAAGATGTCCATCTCTCGGGTTGTGCCTAATTGCAGTCTACCAACTTCTCAGAGCCTCATTGACTAAATTGCAAATAGTCATGTAGAGCTGTGAAATCAAGTCTATTCTCCACTTCCCCGAGTTCGCTTGTTGTGCAAACTGTGAAGTGGTGAATACATGACCAGTTTCGGTAACTACGCGAGTCGTGAACTTATGGAGCTGTTTTCATCATTTTGCATGTTTGTGCATAGGTAATTTGACTACAGAGGTGCAAATGTGACTACTAGGTGAACTGCTCCAGATTCACATGTTTGACTTCGTCACTTCAGAGTGGTGAATTTGGGAGTTAATGGCAGGGCCTCAGCGTTGCGCAAGAAGAAAAAAATTCATGCAAAAGTGGTAATGGCGACTGTGACAAAGTGACAACATGACCTAGGGACACAGTGACATATAATTAGAATATTCATAGAATACAGTTAGTTGGACAGTGTGAGACTGATGTCACTGCCCTTCATTTGTCAAATTCGCATCACTCTACACGAATTCTCATCCTACTTCTATCTGACTGACTAAACCAAACTATTCATGTGACAATGATCGCCGCTGTCCACCTGTTCGACAAGCATATTTTCCACTTAGTCAATACTGGGAAGTGAATTTGCGACTATTTTGGGGATGCAGCTTGAATTTTAGCAAGGTGAATTCACACTTTGGTCAATGAGACTCAAAATCTCTGCTCTGTATACTATTCTTAAATTCTTTTGGATCCTCTCCTATGACATATGTCCTTCTATGTAAGCTTAACCATTTTTTACAACAAGACTGTAAAAGTACAAGTAATTTTTTGTTGCTGATGGCACCTCTTCTTCACTAGGTACAATTTGTACCCAGTCTTTAATTGTTTGTGGCTTCTATTAGTTGGTTGAAGTATGCCTTGCCAAAGCCCTAAACAGACTGCAAACTGGCTGAAGAAATCTTCAAAAATACTTTTATAAAAACTGCAAATGCAAACTGTATATGCATATATTCTAAAGTAATTGCACAATATGGGTGCAGCTGAATGCATATAGAAATAAAATACCATCCTTTGATTACCTTCTAGATCAGGATTGGGCAAGCTATGGTCTGCAGACATCTTTGGCCTGGCCTTTCTACCAACATCAGGTGATAGGGCTGGGCCATGCTTGCCCACCCCCTCACTGTCCCTACTTCTTCCCTGTTCTGGTTCCTTAGCACTACAGTGTTCCTCATACAGGAAATTGAAATCTTTCAACTTTCTGTGAGTGAAGAACACCGTAGCGCTAAGGCTAAGCACAGGATCAGATGGAGCCAAGATAAGGAAGAGGTAGGGATAGGGAGAAGGAGAAGGAGGGTGCAAGCACCAAAATAATGCCCTCTCCTTCAGAGGGTAGGGAGTAGGAAGGAGGGGGCAACACAGTGTGGGGGGTATGATATGGGGAGTGAAGCATAGCAGGAGGGGTGTTGTAGGGGAAGTTTGGCCCACTAAAGCCATTCTTATTTCCCATGTGGCCATATGGGAAGATGAACTGCCCACCCCTGTTCTAGATAAATATTTTGATGACTTAAGCCAAAGCTACAATCAATTTTTACAGGTACTCTAAGCTGAGTCACTGGACCACTGAGCTAACTTACTCTTAACAATTCATGCTCTAGGTGAGATTATAATATTTCCTGATTTTAAGGAAATAGTCTTGTTCTGAAATGTGTGATGTATCTGTTGGATCCTTTTCTTTTTACAAGTTTTACAATTAAAATAGTATCTGTGTTTTTTGAACTCAACATGAAGAGAGAGCCTTGTTTGACTTGTGCCCAATGTATGTTCAACTCTGGTGAAATTTAATAAACTCAGAAAAGGTCAATTTTGCTTTACATAGTTTATTCCTGTGAGAGCTCTGCAGTTTCTCATGGTAAACATTGCGAGTTTTTTCAATCGATATTTACCAACAGAAATTTTTTGATTGAATTTTTCAGTGGAAAAGTAGCCAAACTTTACATTAGTAGTATGGCAACCTTTCCATTGAAAAATTCAATCGAAAAACTCTCGATATTTGTCGCGAGAAACTGCTGAGATCTTGCATGAATAAACTCTGAAAGGCAAAATCGCCCTTCTCAGAGTTTATTAAATTTCACCCTAAATTGTTTCGTAATGTTTCTGGATTAATTGCATTTTTTTATATAAAACTTACAAATGTGCAGTAGTTGTTCCGAAAAGAAAAACCATAAAACATTTATATTTGGTAACATCTTTTTGTTTCAGTAAATAAATTAGCCGTGCTTTATAAATGGGAATTGATTTTAGTGTGGATTAGTACCTCCATGGGAAATCTTCCATAAAAAAGTACCTCGAATCCAGTTTGCCCATTGAAGCGTAAAATGGTGATAAAAGTTGAAAACGCTTAATCGGAACTTGTAGAAAATACATTTTCACTTTAAAGAAATTGCATTTCATACCAGCTGCTTGATTATGTTATGATTTAAACTTTAGGAGTTCAAGAAATTCTATGTTCTCTTTTATTGTAAAGTTGTGCAGATTCTATTATACTTATATATACTTTTCTCTTAAAGTTATTGTTCTTTTTCTTACGGTTTTTACTGATTAAATACTTCTCCATTTATATTTCAGAGACACAGAGCCTAGTAGCAAGGCATAAAAATGTTCCCCGGTAAGGCTTACATAATGAATTTATTATAAGCTCTTCTGCCCAACTCTGAAGTTGTAGAAAATGAAAGCATTTCAAATGAAGATTTGGTAGCCTAGGATTTCAAAGATAGAAGGTCTTGAAAATGTTTTTTTTTTTCGGTAAATTGGTTTTTTTTATGCTTCTCTCCTATATCTTACAGCTTAGGATAACCCTCACAAAATACATGCCTTCAAAAAAATGTATTTGAAATTATAAAGGGAATAATATTTTAGAGTGAGCCTTATTAAAATTCATCTCATACTTTATAAGAGTTAGATAATTCAGCACTTGCCTAAACGAAGACAATGCAAGCATTGTCTTTGCTAATTTGATCTATGCCCAGAAAGTGCAACAGATTGACTATGCATAGGACTTTGTAAACCATTTTACCTAGACATATAATATATCTTACATAATATAAACAGTTGCATGATTACGAAATGACTCAAGTAATTAAAATAGAATAATATGTTTGGTATTGACTGCTGTTGTCATTTATTACTTTGCAGGATATTTAAAAAAAAAAAAAGTCAAAACGTTTTCCAACTAGTTAATGCTGAAGAAACAGCCTGTTTTATTAATATCGCTGTTTTACAAAGCCGAGCCTCAGAAATCCGAAATGATGGGATAAGATAACTAGAGATAACTTTCAAAATTATCTGCAGTTCTGTGTAGAAACTACTGTTAGCTCAACGGGACATCCAAATGAGTATCCGTTGACAAAATCAGCCATGCTACATCTTTAAATGCACTAATAAAATAGTATTTTTTAAAGTAGATAAAGATTGCAGCAATTGACATTACATGTGATATTACAGAGAAGGAGGAATGGAGGAAGTCAATGTTCAGTGAATAACTATAGTTTTTACACAGGGGTTAAGCAGTATATTGTACATAGTTAATAAGTTAGATGGGCATAAGTTTCTTTGTATAGCTGTGTTCCATGAACCAGATAAACAAAGCAACATATATGTAAAGTCTCTTGTGGTTGAATAATACCAGAGCCTGTGTAACTTACTAAACACTGAGCACCCCCCTAGTCACCTCCTGCGTTTTATTTCACCCACATCGTGTGCCACTTTTCTTTGGTTTGGATCGTCAGTGTTAACACTTATTTCACATTTTCACGAGTGCAGGGTATTCATTGCGTTAGGCAATAATACTTTAAGGGGGTTATTCACTAAAGTCTGAATTGTTGCGTATAGGTGCGAATTCGCCAGATAAAGACAGTAGCAGTAGACTGCTACTGTCGCAGTTGCGTCTTTATAATGAGAATATTGTCGCAGTCGCAGTTTTATTATGGGAAAAGTGTTGCAATTTTAACTTTAAAGAATTGTCGCGACTTTACTATGGGAAATTGTCATGGATTTGCTATGGGAATCCGCTTACTGAATAACCCCCTAAGGGTTTATTCACCTTTTATCTTCCCCCTTTTATATTTTTTACGCTCCTGCTGCCTCTGTTATTTTTCAACCACAAGCGACTTTACATATACCTTTCAACATCTGAGGGTATTTTGGCAGATTGCCCTGTCTTGATTGGTCAGAGCACAATGACTCATGTATTGCATCATTTTTTATTGGACTTTTTATATGCATATCGTACTATGTTTTTTACACTTTTTATAAAGTACATATTTATGTTTTTATGTATATTTTTGGGGCGCTATATATTTTTTAGACTTCTTTTCAGCAATATTTTCTTTTCTAAACAAAGCAAAAAGTCCTCATTCTTTGTATTTTAAAAGGCTCCGTGTATATTGCTTCCCATGAAAGGTCTTAATTCATGAAGCCTTTTTTTTTTTTTTTTTTTTTTTTAATGTTTTTTGATCATTTTCCTATTTAAAATGTTAGGGGAAAACAAATTACAGTCTAGACATGGAAATAAAGTGTACATATTTTGTTTGATACTGCTGAAACTTAACTGTAAATTCTTACCATGATATTTTTGTGTATAAAGCCTTGTCTGTATCGTGCTGGTTTCAAATGAGGATATTCTTCAGTGCTTGTGACTTTTATACCCCAGATCTTATTCCAGGCTTCATATAGCTGCACATGTACAGGGTAGACTCCTGAGTGATGTGGTGCCACAGCATAACCCATATCAGTTGGAATACCATGTTCCTGCAGAATACAATTTCAGATCTTTGAAAGAAATCTACATTTTAAATGAATGATATCCCAATGACCAGTGCCTTCCCAGTTACATTTTTAGGAGAATGAGGGTAGAAGTCAATGGCCCTATTTCCATTGTCATAAAGAGGACCTCTTACTATACATGTGACTAATGCCATCTAGAATAGAGCAAGGGGAATTGTGTTACATTTTGAGGTTTAATACATTTCGATAGAAAAGAAGTAGATATGTAAGTAAATGTCTACAATAAGGGCGAAGTTGAATAAACTCGGAAAAGAACAATTTTGCTTTCCTGAGTTTATTCTTGCGATATCTCGGAAGTTTCTCGTGGTAAATATCACAAGATTTTTACCGACCAAAACTTTTTTCGATCTTGATTTTTCGATAAAAAGGTAGCCATACTACTAATGTAAAGTATGGCTACCTTTCCAGCAAAAAACTCGACCAAAAAGTTTCTGTTGGTAAATTTCAATAGAAAGACAAACCTCATGATATTTACCGTGAGAAACTTCCAAGATCTCATAGGAATAAACTCAGTAAAGCAAAACTGGGATTTTCCAAGTTTATTCAACTAAAAATCAGCCTCGACAATTAAAGTAATACTTTGCTTTGTAATTTTTTCTTGTTCGTGACTGATAAAAACTGCGGTGAAAAAATATACTTTTTTTATAGGTCAACTTGCCATAGAATGGAGAAAATAATAGAATTTTAATAAAACTAAACTAAAATTAAAATATGAATAATAATGTTAAACATTTATATAAGGTATTGTTATATATATATATATATATATATATATATATATATATATATATATTGTTATATCTGGCCCAATGGCCGCAAGATTAACGAAAACTGAATCAAGAAAGGGTTACTCGGATAGAAAAAGATTTAAACATTTTTTAGACTAATCATTTATGTTATTTAAAAAGCAAAAATAATGTAAAGTGACCTGTCATCTTTCAAGTGGGAAAATCAGCCCTAGATAAAGAATATAATCACAGCATTTCATGAAAAGGGAACAAATCTATTCACTTTTGTTGCACTGAATTTGTCCTAATTTGCATCTTGTTTGGTATGAATGGGTCATAATTGTGCTATTCAATTAGATCCAAATCAAGCTGCCAATTTAATTGTTTTTTATTTTCCCTCTACACAAATTGTTGATTCACCATTTGTCTTCCTGGGAAGCTGATGGGGCCATAAAGATTGGGAGAAACTGTGCGAGATTAAACTGAAGTGAGTTTTACAGCTTTCAGACTGAAAGGGTCATCCTAAGGACAAAAGCAGAAGAAACAAAATAAGTTGATATTTTGTTCAGTTACTATTCACTATACGGAAGGATTATGATGATCATAACGTTACTGTTATTACTGCTGTAAACGTACCAAAATAGTTCGCATTTATTTAATACTGCGCACCGGTTATGAAATCTTTCATAAATGAAAATCACTGTATTTTGATTAAAAAAAAAGTAGACTATGTAAAAATGCTTAATATCCCACAATTCCCTTTAGAAAACAGTGTGAAAACCATAGTGATTATGTCTGTAGGCATGTGAGCAGGTATGGATGAAAGCCGATCATTTGGCATTGGGTTTTCAGGATCCAAAAAAGTCACGATGGGTTCGCTAGGGGTTTATAACATGGTATTGAAATAATTCTGCTTGCCATACAATATCTGCAGAGGCCAGGCTATCCCAAGGCCTGGTTTAGATTGATACCTTCATACAATCTTTCTTTCTGACCCTGATGAAATTGATTATGTTGCACATGGTATGTATGTATTTATTCATTTATATAGCACTGATACTTTGTACATTATGAATCTCTTTTACAGAGATTCATCATTCATGTCAGTCCCTGCCCTGTGGAGCTTACAATCTAGTTTCCCTATTCAGCCACACACACACACACATATACATTGTGGAGTCTATGGATTGTAGGAGAAAACTGCAGGTGTGGGGAGAACATACAAACAATCTCAACATACAAACAAACATACAAACTCCATGCAGATGAAGTCCAGGGTGGAATTAATCCCAGAACTCAGCGCTGCAAGGCAGCAGTACTAACCACCGAGCCACCACACTGCCCGGTATCATTATCTTGAATTTGTATCCAAGGTGGTCAGGATATGAACCAGTTTTTTTAACTCACTGATACTGAGATGTATTTCAACTTTGTAATAAGGGTAAGTAGTAAGTGGAATACATTTTGTTGTAAAGCTAGACAAGTTGGGGTCTTGTAAGCAGGTCAATTTTGGATCTCAGCCTCTCTTTATTTCTCCTTAGAGAAGCATAATTATAGCACACTACTCATGTATTGCCTTGTGAGCATCACACTTTAAAGGTAGGGATGTATATTTTGTATTATTGATAGCCCTTGATATCTTTGGATCACCAGAGATCGCAAGTGTACAGTAGTAGCTTGCAAAAATGAAATTCATTCCAGAGGACTGCTGAGTAGAAGGTATTATTTTACAGGTAACAGGTAATATTCTACAGGGTGAATTTCACTCCAGGTATCAACTAGCCTCAGTGATTTAGGAATTATCTGCTGGTTGGTTTAATTTTTGTCAGTATATCCCAAGGCTTCTAAGTTGTTTTTGAGGATTGTGTCATCCACCAGAAAATATAGGTTGTGAGGCACTCATTGAAGTAAATTCTACAGCACTGGAAAAATCATCCATCAATGTTCCACAAAGCATTGGAATTGCTGGAGCACTTAAATTACTTACAAAACATACAAATAAGCAGAACGAGGCTTCTTGATTGGTCACAGAACCAATAAGAATCCAGAGGACAACAAGGATTGTGTCTCTGGTTTCCTTCTCCTTTCCCAGTGCTTGCTGCATGTGCCTGGTTATGCTGCTGCCAGACTTGGATATACAAATATAAAGTAAATGCCCCTATAACCCTATTGTAACTTTAAACACAGAGTAGCGAGGCCAAACACTGAAGCATTATACAGCCTGTAAGTGAACACGCGGCACTCAGAGGGCAGCACCGCTTGTGACAGTATCATTCTGTTTAGAAGACATTTCTTCTTCATAGTTACCTTGGATACTTGGTTTTGTTTTGGCTGTGCATCTTTTCCATTTTTTTCTCAACCATTGGCAGAAAAACACTGACAAGGGGACAAAGTGCATCACGTTTTGGCACTCTATAGCTGAAGGTGTGCACATTCTGAATAAATATTTTTTTGAGGGAGAATAATTCATTAATCATTTTTTTTTTGTTTAGAAAAAAAAACACAAGCTGTGCTTTTAGCACATAAGGAAAACGGTCTAAACACTGCTTCAGATTTGAGGTGTTTGACTACTTAGGGCAAAAATGATTAAAATAATACAGTTTATTAATTGTTTATACTAAGTTTTCCATCTTTGTAACAAAGTGAGTGAAAGGATAAAAATAAAGCTGCTAAATGATTCCTAGAGTACCCAAAAATGTGGGTATTCTGTTATTATTCAACGTGTTTAAGCCATCACAGCTTGAATATGCAGATTTGTCTTCAGAAAATTAAAGCAGCAGGGAATTAGGTGGCTTATGGCTGGCTTACTCTAAAAGGGGGATATTTATTAAATTCGGAAAGACCACTCTCGGTCTTTCTGAATTTATCGCGCAAGATCTCACGTTGTTCCCACGAGATTACTGCATGAGTTTTTTTTATCTCAATTGTTTGATAAAAAAGTAGCCATATTACTAATGTAAAGTATGACTACCTTTCCATTGAAAATTTTTAAAAACTCGATCTCGAAAACTCAAAAAAAAAATCTCGCGAGATCTCATTCGATAAACTCGGAAAGACCTCTCTCTCTGTCTTTCCGATTTTAATAAATTTCACTCGTTTGTCTATAAGTTATAACAAAAAAAAAAATGCATATTGATTGTAGACAATAATAAAAACCATTTAAAATTGACGATCGCCCTTTAACGTTCCAATTACAAAAGACAAGGTTTGAAAGGCAGAATTATAGTGAAGTAATAAGCTAGACATGGCATGTTTCCAGTGCAGTGACTATGAAGAATATTCAGCTAAATAGAAGTGTGGGTGGTTATGAAGTTTAAAAGGAAATCAACAAGATGGGAAAAAAGCTGGAGAAGTAAAATATATGAACTAAATAAAATATCTGTGTGTAGGAAGCAAAGAAATGCAATCCATATCTTCTGATTTTATATTAGAGTATGTCAACTTCATGCTAAGGATGTACTTGAAAAATATTGTTCTGAGATTTCAATCCAGCTTTGCTATTTCTTTCCAGTATGTTCTTCTTTTTGCCGATTTGGAATTTTATCTATTTTCTTTTCAACATGCTACTTAAAAATAAAATGGATTATTGAAAATATAAAAGAATAAAAAATGTTTCAAGATCCAATTCCTTTCATTTTTAATCTTACGTGCTTTAAAGAAACAGTGACACTGTAAGAAGAAAAATATGCTGTTTGCTATAGTGTGGGAAATAAATCCTAAACGATACTGACACTCGCACCCTGGATTCCAAATATTACATCAACACTTTGCATGTAAAGGGCATGTAATGTTCTGGAAATTGTTTGGGCCATCTCCTATAAAAGTAATTGTTTTCTAGAAATTTGAAATCAGGATTATGGGAAGTAGGTGAAATGGTATATGGGTATTTTTTTTTTTTTAACACGAACCACACAAACAGGTTCCCAGAAACACTTCCAAAGAAAACTAGAATTTAAGTTTTGTGTAGAGCCACAGCTTGGGACTAATTATCCATTCCTAGGAAGGTACCAGCTTCATGGATTCATAGTTTTCTGTACTAACAGAGTTTCACATGCTCAGTATGCATTGTCTCTTGTAACTGTGCACTAGTTAGGGACTAAGCCAAAAGACTAGAGGGGTTCATTCATTAAAGTCTGATCTGTCACGTAAATGCCCGTATTCGCTTTCTTTCACAACTTCTCCAATCTGCTTAGTCAACAAACTCTGCAATGTGATGAATTCATGACCAATTCTGATGCTTACACCAGTCATGGTTCTTCACATAAATTTAAGTGCGCGTGCACAGGTAATTTGGCTTTTCAGCATTTAATGGAGTCTGTCGAAGGAGCGGATTCTGCAGGGTGTACTGCTCCAAATTCACCTGTTATACTTCACCAGATCAGAGTGGCGAATTGAGGGGATTGATGGCATTCAAAAGTAACAATTGTGACTGTGACTAAATGAGTCTACTACTAAACATGAACTAGACACAAGATGACATGTAAAAATAAGTATTATTCACTTATATTCAGTTAGTGGGATATGATGAGACTGACGTCACTAGCGTTCACTGGAGGAATTCTCCTCACTAGACATTACTTCTCATCCTACTATTGTGCGACTGACTACACCGCACTATGCATGCGATGGCATCTATCACTGTCCAGTGCTTCATGAATAAGGAGAAATGAATTTGTGACTTCCTGATCGCAGTGATGCGAACAGATGCAAAGTCACTATGCTAGGCAAATTCACACTTTTAAAATCTATATATTATTATAGGAAATATAATGCAGGTCTGAATATTTGCATTTATTAATGCATTGCACACTGATTTTTTAAAATATTTCTTCTATTCAAAGAAATATGCTGGCATGTATGATCTGGGCATCTTATTTTACAGGTGTTAAATGAGATAGATGGAATAAAGAATTCACCCATTACATCTAATTTTTAGCTCCATCTTATTCCAAATAAATGAAAGGCCTACAAAGTGAAATGTCTAACTATTACATTTAAAATGTGGGCTAGTCACTTAGTTTGACACGTTTCTTGCTCATCATATTTTGCAGCCTGACCAACTTCTTGATGTGACGTAAGTAAGAAGTTTTTTTTATAAAAGAGGTGAATCCAGAGCGATATTTGAGAATCCGTGTGCTACATTAAGGGATGCCTTGATGTGGACAGTGATCCATGGATTCCAAGGAGATAAGATCTCCTACCAATGCGTATTCTTGATATATTGCTGTGCCATTTGAGCCTATTGGCCATGGGGTTCTTCAGTGAATAATGAAGCGTTCAGCTTATGTAAGCCTGGTAGGTGAATTTAACATTCCATAACTTCCTAGGAAAAAGATTGAAGTCTAGTAGTTATGTCAGAGAAACATATCTGAAAGAAGTAGGATTTGTTGGTGTAATTTGTTGTGTTATGCTATAACTGATATATTGACATCATTAATGCTTGCTGTGATATTATTTTTCAGACATGATTTGCTACATACAAGGCTTCCATAATAAAAGCCCTTTTGCCTTAAATAAATCTTATGTTTACAGCAAATTCTGTGTTCCAGTTTTCCTTCAGGGTGGGAAATGGAACCAGGGTCTCAAACTTGAGCCACTATTATTAATTAGCCTAAGAAGTCTAATTAACGGATTATTATTTTCATGTTTTATTTATAAAACACCAACACAGCTGTTATGTACAGTATATAATGACTCCTCACTTTTGAAAAGACTTATTTCTGCAGGCAGCAGTCTTTGCTTTTGCATTTTATCTCTTTATCAGTGCTACAACCTTGAACAGAAATTTGTTTAACCATTATTAAAAAATATATATATTTTAAATGAACTTAGGGTTAAAAGGCATTATAAATAAAAAAAAGCACTGTCAATATTTAACAAAAGTTTTGTTTTTTTTACCAAAGCAAATTTTTTGTTGAGTATCATTTGTTCCACCAACGAGGACTCGTTTTGAAAAAGGTGAGGCTGCATATGGCTCCACATGTGAGGAAACCACCAAAATTCATCCACGGATCCCAGCAGAAGATCATCTCCTCGATCCTCTTTTTCAGTACCTGAGTGTGACACCGTGTGAATGGTTATAAAATAAAGGAGCCGTTCGCTACATAACGTCAGTCCTTTTTAGGTGCTTAACAATAATATTTTGGATGTTGGTATCACATTCTTGACTCTATCCTTTAAAATGCTAGACATGAATAAAATATGATGTAATACACATGAAAGTTGAGTTTGTTGAATACATTTCATGTTGTGTAAAAAAACTACCAGGTTTTTATAATTCTACACAGAAGTGGGTTATTATTGGTTAAATATAAACTGCAAAAGTGATCAGTGTCAGTCAGCAGCTATAGGGGGGAATTCACCATAGTGCGAAGTGA
>WMED01006258.1:0-11330 GCA_019650415.1 Pipa parva | reverse complement strand
ACTATTCTGCAATATCCTGTCCCGGATAAACAATATGCATTGCATGATTTTTTGTATTTATTCGAATTATTGATTGCACTTTTCCTCTATTTATTTATTCTTCTCTTATATACATATTTATTATACTCATTGTGTTTTATAGTGTATATTTATATATGGACACACTTTAATTTCGCTGGTATGTATACATGTACTATTCAGTGACAATAAACTCATCTAATCTAATTTTCTTCTTAACATTTTATAGTAAAATACATTATAATACTCATTAATACTTTTTGTAATATTTGCTTTATATGAAAAAGGATGTTTTACCAAAACATTGATGCAAACATTTTGTCTAGGGTTCAGTGATGGATCCCCCACAAACACACAACAAAACAGGTACCACTTTATGAAAAATTGGTAGCATAATATTGCAGTGGATAATTTATCAGCAAAGTATGCTGCAGGCTCAAGGGAAGCAATATACTTTAGGAAAATTAATTAAGCAGCAGAGTTTCACACAATATGTAACTTTTGTAAAATTGCTTTTTTTTTCATTGTCTCTTACATAGTTATTTCAATACAGTCAAGGTCTGTTACCTTAAATAATAGTTAACATTCACATAGGATCTATAAGGCCTGAAAAAGTTGCTAAAATATCAACATTTTCGGTGAGCAATCAACCAAGCAGTGCGAAAAGAAATTGAGAGAGGTAAACCTGGTCTCAAGGGACAATTGTTATAATGTGTTGAGGCAGGTGTTAATGATGTGAACATAGATCCATAAAAGTGATATGAACTTAATACACAAGAAGGTAGTTCTAGCAACAGTCAAGGTTCAAGCTATTTCACAGATGAACTGGCATAAAGATTGATCAATGCTTACTGCTTGTTTATCAGAGTAAACTTTGGAATTGCTTTAGAGTCAACAAGGAGAATTGTGCAATACATGGTCAACTTTTCACTCAGCAAAAAAGAAATATTGTATTTGCTATTGTGATATGAATACAGAATTTTTTTGCTGCTATAAAACTCTGAGGAAAACAAAAACTGTTAGCTACTCTCAGGAATGAAAAGAGAAAGTAAAATAATTACCTTGAATTTGATGGGATCTACAGCTGTTATTTCTACAGCAGATACAATGCAAGAAAAATGCCATGATAAAGGTGATAGCAACACAGAAATGCGCTCCCAGGAAATTATAATGGAATAATAATAAAATATAGTATTAAAAGTAACACAAACATCTTGAAATCAGAACAATATTAATCTGCTTATCAACACAAAAAGTCAGATGTTATTTCATTTTATAATACAAAGTGACTGTTAATATTTATACTGTAAATAAAAAAAAAAACATAAACCTAAAATGTTTTATAGGAAATTCCTTCGCCTTATCCACCAGATTGTTTTACCCATGAAGGTAAAAAAAAAAATAAAGGTCTCTATTATCTTTGTCGCAGAAAGAAAATGGGAAAAAGAAGGAAAGAAAGAATTCTATTTCACTATGTAAGATTTGATACTATTGTTTGAAAATAATCATTTCTTTTAATATTGGTATCTATATCATATATGATATTTCTCTATTAAAAAGAGAAAATATAAGATCAAAAAAAGCATTACAGTAAAGAAAAATCATAAATAACAATGCATTTTCCCCTGTGACTTTACGTTAACGTTTACGTATGTTTGTTTATTACATAACAAAGTGTATAGCATTTATGTAGATCTTCCACAATAATAGTTTAGTTAGTTAAAATGTTCAGCAAATAAGTCTGTTTTTAAGGCTTCCAAAACTGCTTAATGACTTGCTCTTAACAATTGGAGTTATGCAAGAGACATTTACTGACCAGAAATAATGCACCAATTAGCTATAAAAAGACATGACAAAGGTTCATCAAAATGTACCGGAATGCCCTCTTCTTTGCTAATCCAAAAATATTATTTGTGGTGCTAGATGATCCATAGATGTATGGCACCATCCATACAACATATGAAAGTCATAGAAAGGGACTGCACAACACAGTAAAGTTGGTGTATGAACCTTTACTCTAACAATGTTTTGGGGAATTGATACCTCCCTTTATGAGGAAAATTCCATTGTGTTTCACTTTACATTTTGGGCGAAAGTTATTAAAGTTTACTGAGAGAAATCTTGCATTATTCTTGCAAGATTTTTTAAGATCGAGTATTTTGCTTTCGATTTTTCAAAGAATTTATTGATGGAAAGTTAGCCATACTTTACGTTAGTAGCATGGCTACTTTTCCATCAAAAATTTTTAAAAATTGGGATTGAAAAATTCGATCTCAAAATCTCTAAAGAAATCACGCGAGAACAATGTGAGATTTCCTCCAGTAAACTTGAAAAGACCCAGAGCGAACTACCAAAAGAAATCTTGCATTGTTCTTGCAAGATTTCTTTAGAGATTTTGATTTTATAATAACTTTCGCCTTTGTATTCCAATACTCAATATAATTGTTAGCTTTTATTTAATAATGTAATGATTTATATCTATAATCAACCATATCTTTGTAACTACTTGCATTACTTTTATCTTAGGAAGTTGGTTGATAGAAAAGTTATTGCCTTTTGGATAACAACTAGTTTAAATTACTGCAATTAATAGATTGATAGTCTGATTAACAGACAAAAATGATTTCAACTAGGTAGATCAAAGATGCAGGATGGCGATTAACTATTTTTAACCATGAACACTTGCATTTGTATAAAATGTTTCAGATTATTGCATTGCTCTTTATATGTTAATTGTGCATCATATTATTTTGCATAGCTTCTTGTGGGGTAGATAAATGCTATTGTTTGTAATCCTGGTAAAAGTAGATGGCGAGATTGGAGATTATAGACATAGCCAAATTGATATAATAGGAATCCAAAACACAACTGAAACAAGAAGCGCAAAAGAAAAAACAAAGCACTAATAGTGTTATATCAAAAAGATATTTGTGGTAAAAAAGGAGAATAACCCAAACGTGCCCAAAAATATATATATGAAAAGCATGTGATACTATAGAAATAGAAAGGTGTAACACCTCTTGAACTGTATCACTAAATGCTCACCAGACCAACTGATGAACAACAGCGTTGTATAACAAATCTCTGAGGACTCTGTTGAGATAAATGGGACCCAAATAGCAACCAGTATCCTTACCAGTTATTCCTGTGTAGCTGAGGTTTTGCATATGTATCTGTGTTATCTTGTTTATAATAAAGAGGTTTTCAAAATCCTAGAACTTGAACTTAAGTTCTTTAGAATATGTTTGTAAGGGTGACATGAGAGTGTTGAATGAACCTATAATTGGTCATAAACTGCAAAACCCTATGTTTGCAGTGCATTCAAGAAATTAACTTTTTTTAAAAAATTAATTAGTATTCCAACACCAAATACAATGCTACTGGATAAGCTTTTCTTATATTTAAAAACACTCATTGTTTTTTTTATTAATGATGATAAGAGATTCCCTCTTGTATAACTTAATGTACAATAGTAATGTAGATAGTAGATTTAAATGGGCAAAACTTATTAAACTCGGAAATACCACTCAGATTCTTTTCCAAGTTTACCGAGAGAAATCTCACATTGTTTTTGATTTATTTTGAGATTTTGGGATTGAGTTTTCAATTGTGATTTTTCAAAATTTTCAATGGAAAGAAACAACGCAGCTAATGTAAAGTATGGTTACTTTTTCATCACAAAAAAAAATTGAAAAATTGAGACTGAAAAAACACTCGAGAAATCTCGTGAGAACAATCTGAGATTTCTCCCTTTAAACTCAAAAAAGACCCAGAGCGGTCCTGAGTTTAATACATTTTTCCCTTAAAGTCATTATCTACCAGAGCTCTATACTTTGATCAATATCTATGTTTATTTGAGTGAGAGCATCAATTTTTTATTTTTAAGATAACTAATGATATGTGATACTGATTCATCTCTAAGATAATGCTGAAATGGGTACTGTAGGTAAGATGAAAATCCATTTGATTAAAAATAAAAATATACAAATACAATTTAATAATTGCAGAGGACTACATAAACTAGATTTCAGTTACAATACACACAAAAAAAATAAAATGGAATATTATGTATGAAAAGACTTATTTTTCACTGTAATGGTACAAGAGTAGCACAGTATCAAAAGCAAGTAGCAGAGGTAACTCTTGCCAGCATTGTCATTTTATGAGCAAATTTGATTCTAGAAAAAAAAAAAAAACTAGCTGAAATTAAATAGTAAACTGAACAGTGTTCCTTTTATGGCATATAGTCTGAGAGTAAGCAGGTAGCTATTTTTTCATGCAAGTCATCAAATAAATATTGAAAAAAATATAGTACAAAGTGCTGATCTTTGATATTACAAGTAATAAGCCACCACCTACACACATAAAAACAAACACAGAAACATATATAGTGTACACTCAAAAAAAATAAAAAAGTTTAAATTTTAGTGTAGAATCACACCAATCACAATAATGTTTCAGCCCTGTCTTGGAGCCTTGATCATCTATCTATCTGTCTGTCTGTCTGTCTATCTATCTATCTATCTGTATATCTATCTATCTGTATGTATCTTTCTGTATGTATCTTTCTGTATCTTTATATCTATCTATCTATCTTTCTGATATGATTTGTTGTAATTACTTTTTTATTTTTCTGACAGAAAAGAAATTTTCTTTTATGGTTTGTCATAAAAACTAAAAACAGGCAGTATTTTTACCAAATGACAGCTTCAATTTCAGAGATTCATAAGTCATTTTCTTTACTTGTTTTAAACAAGTGATGATGCTGTTTTCATTTCAATCATGCATTTTGATACAGTGAGGGTTTAGGCAAAGAAAAATGCAACAACAAAAGCAGGCACAATTATTTGAGATGTTGTGAAGCACCTTGACATTTAGAATAAGTCAAGCATGTATAAGATGGAAGCCTGGAAAGCAAAGATCTGTAAGCAAGAGCTGCTTGGGGAAAGTTTAATCATTATTGTGGGCTGAAATCTTTAACTTAACCACAAATCATGTCATGCTGCAACAACATCTTTTATTAAAAATGCTTTGCTGACTCTTCCATAATGCATCATAATACAATAATTCCAATAGGGCTTTTTGAATTATTAATTATTTTTTTCTATATCTGTTTACTGTTTTTTTATTGGGTATTATATCATAAATATATAACGAACATCGATTGTTTAAAACAACATTTTTATTATAAACTTAAATACTTAAAAAAAATGTTTTAAAGAAAGAGTATAGATTACTGGAAAACCAAGCTCTGTTTAATGTTTAGTAGAAATGCTAAATTGCAAAGGTTCTCACTGGGTCTGAGATGGGTGATGTAATTATTAAAGTATAGGTTCCTCGTTGGAGCACTGTGCAGTATCCCAAACATATATCAAAATAATAGAAAAGAAAAACTACTTACAGGCAGCTGTGCTGCAACCCTTTATTGGGTGAAGGTAAAACACCTTCACCTTCACTCAATAAAGCGTTGCAGCATAGATGCCTGTGCGTGGTTCTTCTTTTCTATTACAGTGATACCTCGGTTCTCGAACATAATTCGTTCTGGAAGTGCGGTTGAGAACCAAATTTGGTCGAGAACCAAAACAGATTGATTTGTATTGCAAATTGACTTGTATTGATGCTGAAAATGCCATTCGGCTGTTCGAGTTCCAAATATTTGTTCGGATTCCAAGACAAAATTTTCTCGAATTTCCTGGTCGAATACCGATTTGGTCGAAAGTCAAGGCGTTCGAGAACCGAGGTATCACTGTATTTTGATATAGGTTTAATAGAAGTGACTGTATGTTGCCCATTGCTTTACACATGCCTAGTATGTGTATTGGAATACTGACACCTCAGGAGGTCAATATGAACATGATTTATATTCCAAAAACAAGTGACTCATATGATAATTAATAATACTGGAACATTGTAATTAATAACAAGGTACGATGCCAGTTTGCTTGTGCAGAATCAACCCAGAAAAGTTTGCAGAATCGTGAAATGCAGCAGAAGAGAGCTGAAAATCAAAATTAAACTTGCCAATTCTTATCTCAGTTACATTCAACATTTATAAAGTAACTGTTGAGCACGGAATCCAGCAGTCTATCATATAGCTTATGATGTTTTTGCCTGCATGTCTTTTTCTAAATCAAATTAAAGGCATATCAGACTTCAATTCAGCACTTCCCAAAGGCAAACCGTGTCTTCATTTATAAAGAAATAAATGAGTTGTGTACATTATATGTGATGTTTCATCCAAGTCTACCTGTATCTGTTTCACTAGCCATTATTCATCTATCACAAAGTGGTCATCTGGGCAATTTAACATGCTGTGTAATACTTGCAAGTATATACAATATATAACATTACACACACATATGCATATATTTCACTCATTTGTGTCTTTATATAAATGTATCCTGAGCATCTCTGTGTATTATTTGGTGGGGGATCGATATATATACTTGGCAAATGAACTGAAGAAATAAAAAATGAGAGAACCACAGCACTAAAAAGCATCATAGGATTAAGGCACATACAGTAGTCATATTTCCCTATTCTAAGATGGTAGCCACAACATTGTCAGATTATATTTATTGTTTATATAATGGATTCATGTAAAAAGCTGAAGCATCTAAGCAAAATAATGAACAGAATTTGACTTGTCAAGGACCTGTTTGAAGTTATTTAGTACAATATATTTATAAATATCACTAACCAGACCTTCTCTGCTATGTTTTCACTGTTTTCAAGGCCTGTGTTGTGAACCTTTTTTAATAAAACTGTAAATCGTGTATTACACGGCAACCTGCTGTTAAATCATATGTTTTGCCATTCACAAGACTACACGACAGTTTGTAAATGTTCTAAACATTACCCAAGATGGACAATTTTGACATATACTTTAAGCATATTACACAAATTTAATTTGAATACAATCAGTGGGACCCTGCTATATGCATATTCAATAACTGTCTCAGATTGTTCAGATTGAATTTAAGGTAGGAACTTTGGATTGTTAGGATCTTTGGAAAATACTTCCACATCCATTAAATATCTACCATTCATATAAAGATATATATAGGTAGTAGATATTGTTTTTATCCCATTGCATGATCCTGAATACTATTACAGATACAGATATTGTGCTTGGTTGGAAGCACATTAACAAAAGCCCTTGCAATCTGAAATACCCTCCTAGAGCATTATCCTTTTTACAACTTCTAGAAGTTAGTTCAGATAAATTAAAGAAAACGGACTATCACACTGAAAAGTGAAATCTACTTCATTAGTTTAATGCTTACTCTATAGGAAGACAGCTTACTTTTAGTTGAATTTTTTCATATGGTTCGATTTTATGGGATATATGATAATTTGATTCTATATGTTTGATATGTTATTATTATCAAAAGGGTAATTGTAATATGCAACTTCTGGAAGTAGGAGCAGAATTTCACTTTAACACAATTCATCTTTTTTATTTTTTTTTTCCTACTCTTTTCATCTGTGAGCAGAATGCTGAACAGTCTCCACAGCAAATCCAATAATAGCTGGAACCTCTATCTCTAACATCACTGCCTCAGTAGCGTTTGCAGTATATCAACTCTTCAATCTCAGTACCTTCAATTGTGAACTGATCTCTAATAGAACAGAATCTTCTGTAACTATTCAAATGCTAGTAAAACCTTCTTATCTACCAACTACAACTTTTAGACTTTTTATTCTTCAAAAATATATCAAATAACTTCAAATACTTTATCAAGTTTAGCAGATATATACCAAATTCAGCATTCTATATTGATGTATGCTGTCTAAAGCTAATATATTACAGCAATATATATCTGCATATATGTGCTAATCAACACTTACTGTAGGTCATTCTTTTAGTTAGCTTAAAGAGGTGCTAAATGGTCATTTTCCTAAGGGTCATTTTGAAGGTGGGGTTTAATACTTACCAGTGGGTTTATTTCCTCCTGTTTGTCACAATGGTTTTCTTTTCTTCTCTTTATGTGTGCTGCGATCCTCTTCCTTCACTGCTTCCTCTTGAAAATAGGCGAGTAAAGAAAACACAGAATTCTGATATAATACTGCTTCTGTGCTTGCTCTGCTCTTCAATTTTCAAGAGGAAGCAATTAGTGAAGAGGATCACAGCCTGCATGGATAAGAAATTAAAATTGTTGTGAATTGCAGGAGCAGCACTGGAGGAAAAAACTTACTAGGGGATTCCTATAAGAAGTAAGAAGTGACATATGTTGTTAAAAAGTATTTTCTTGTAAAATGTTTTATGTAATAAACCTCTGAAAAGGCAGATCTATTCTTTACATAGGAGGTGGAAATGGAGCAATTGGAAAAGTATGGTGAAATTTAAGATGTTGCTTGATTATGAACAACAATGGAATAGATAATTTGAATAAGAAGTGATGGATCAACATCACAACAGAAATATAGACCTAAATGGATAAAAGTAGAGAAGTGATCTTTACATTTGGCATCCTGGAAATAATTTGCAGGATTGTATAGAGCAGTCTCCATAGAGTGCATTAGCCAAAACTTAGATTAGGGTCTAGGAAATCATGGGAATCCAGACGTGTATTAATGTAGGGGCAAATAAAATGTTCTAAAGAGGATATCAACAAAAGCTAGACAGAACAGTAGCTAGAGGGGCATGCAGGGTAGTTGGCTAGAGAGGCATGCAGGGTAGTTTTTTTATCATTGAGTTTCAAACAGAATAAACAGAAAGCTGAATTGTAGAATATCCACCTGCAAATGGGAATTCATTTCTTCATTTACTGTTTATCCATGGACAAGGAGTATGAAATTGAATATACTCTGGCTGCAAGGGGACATATTAACCAATGACAGTAAATAGAATTGAGTTATAAGAAGTAGACAAAGTTTCATAATCAGAGAACGTTTGTGTGGAGAGATGGAAGTAGAGAAAAGATTGAAGGTTGATGGCATTTGTATTGGGATTGGGAATACAGGCTATTGAAGGTAGGGAAGGTAGAAGGGTGGATTCCTCGCCGAGACTGGAATCCCTTTAAAGTGTTCACTGATGTCCGTGTGCAGGACATCCGCAAGCGCATAACAGTCTGTGCGAACTGAGGCGAAGCATCGCAAGGTGAGTTCGCACCTTGCTGAATTACTAAGAATCCATTGTAATTTCTTATTAGTCAGATTTATTTTTTTGTTAATACTCTGTTAAGGTAATATAGATATTGCAATCTTATAATATTGTTAATAAATAAATAGTTAGAGGTCCATTTGACATTCACCAAACTAGCTGTCACGGACTAACCTTACTTATAATACAATAACTCACCGGCTAACAAATAAAAGTTTACATTGCTGAAGGTGAAAAACCTTTTTTTTCTTATCTAATTCAGTGATCGCTTGTTCTTTGGATAAAAAAAGAAGGTCCCTAATGAATTTTTGTTGCTGACAGTAATGTCAAAAAGCAATAGCATTTCTCTTCAATAGTGACAGAATTCTTTTTTTTTTTACCCAAAATTGAACTGTGTATTCTATCAGTAATTCTGCATGAAATTGATTTATAAAAAGATGAAATTCTGCTCTTGTTTGAGTCACTCTTCTGTGCTTCTTTTTATGCACAACAGTGATTTTCTAAGTATTACTGGTAATTAACGGACATACATATTTGTGAAGGATACATGTTTCTTTGTTTTGAAGATGAAGAGTTAGTCATTACTGTTATTTATTATGAGACATGTTGATCTTTATTTGCATGCTTATAAATGGGGTTATGGTTACCAAGCAACATAAACTGTGCTTTCTAGTCATAATACATATGCAGAAAAACAATTGAGTGGCAGACAGCTCTTCCTCAGACTGATTGGAAACCAATTGGTTTTAGTACTTTTTTTAGGAGGAATAATTTATTGTTGTTAAATGTTAAACCAATGGCGTATTGCAGCATCTCAGGCTTTGTCAGTATTATACATAATGTTAATTGGCATTGAAGGTTTATTGGTAGCATATGCATCTGATATAATTCATCTCTATTTGAACCTGTTTTTATTAGAGATTTATCATTTAATAGAGGTTTTAATCACACATTAAGAGATGTGCACTTGTGTGTATGTATAATTTTATTTAGAAAGCGCCACAAATTTACACAGCGCTGTACCATTCAACAATATAAATATAATAAAGACATGGGAAAAGTGCATTAAACAATACAAGTATAATATCACATGGATACTTCACTTTAAGTGCCAAGTTGCACTTGACACAAGAGGTTGGAGGTCCCTGTCCCATAGAGCTTACAATCTAAATGCGCTTGCTTTCTATTTTAAGTTCTCATCTTTCGAATGAATATGTTTACATCAAATTGTGATGCAGCTCTCATGTTTTATAAATACCTCATGATATTTGTAAGTGGAACACTTAAGCTTTCTATGCAGAATTATGGCATAGATGCAAAGAAAGTAACCTGATCTGATTATTTTATTGAGTTTTAACCTTATTATCAGATTTATAAAATATGCAATAATATTTTAGCTTATCTTGTGAAGTGCTCTGGAGTTTTAAACTAAAACCAATTTGTGATATGATTTTTATTTTTTGGAGTTCATTAGTAACCATCCTTACCAAGGGGCTGCCATGTGGTTTCCAAGTTTGATCAATTGCACTTTATAATAATAACAACATAATAATACTGAGGATTATACTGTAAATTGCATCAAGATTACAAAAATGGGAGGGAGTGCAACCAAACTTGTATCATAAATACAGTTTCATAGGTGTACAGCATGTATGTCTGTGTCATGATCAAAGACCCATAAAAGCTGATATGTGGAATTGAGCTTAGCTATGTTTGACTACTTGTGGAGCACATTGATAGAGTATAATATAATTTGTGTTGCTTTCAATGGAATACTGAAGAGGGAGGAGTTTTATGCTCCTTTAGTCCACATTGGGTGGTTGTTTTGTTTAAAACAAATTAAGCAAGAGGCAGTTATATCCCCTTTGAATCATTGTGCCTACCCTCTTTCATTATCTTACTCCACTGTAAAAAAAGTTATTTGGCTTGTTATTATCTGTTTCTTTAGGAGCTGCCATATTGATGAAACATTGAATTTTAAATTAACATACGTTTGCTTCAAACTTGTTGCTGAGCCACTTCTAAAAGAAGGTTTCCTTTTGCACTATTAACGTTTGGTAGCATTGTAGCATTTTTACTTTGACTGTCAAATTTTTTTTTTGCTTGAGTTTTTTATTCTAAAGATGCATTGGCACCAGCAAAAGCTAATACTATTACAGGATAGCAATGCTAAAAGCAATACTATTACAGGATAGCAATGCTAAAA
>WMED01006257.1:0-15911 GCA_019650415.1 Pipa parva | reverse complement strand
GGCATAGGACAGCTAAAGTTGCCTTAATTGTTCAGTTTTCATTGATTTATAAGTGGAATCTATGCATTTTGATTTTACATTCACCAGTATATTTATTAACACCTTTGAAAGAGTCATCGTTTGATGCTTTACTATAATAAACTGAAAAGGTTTAGCTAGGGCGTTTAACTGCTGGAAACTGTTGGCTCAACAAAAATCACCCAATCACACTGAAACTGAATCAGTGATTGCAGTTCATATGAATGGGTGCTTGTTGGCTGCACGCATTCCTAAGCAGTGGAAAGGAATACTGGACTGTATTTTCTCTTTGCTGAAAATCACAAGTGTCTAATATAAATATGAATCATGTGCAGTAAAATCCACTGCAAAATGAAGAGTATGACTGCATTTTTCTAAAGAATAAAATATTCAATGTAGAAAAAAATGTTTATTTTTTTGTTTCAATTTAAATTGTATTTTTCACCTAAGAAACGCTGAATAAATGTCTTCATTTTTTGTCTACATTTCATTTCTACGCAATAATATTATTTTTACCTTTTATGTGGCAAAAAAAAACCTATTATCTGTAAATTATAAATGAAGGTACTGCTTTTCTGTGAAAGAAGAGAACCTTTTAATTTAACTTGAAGACAATCTCAAATAATGTAGCCAATGACCTGAGAAACTGGAGATATTGTTTAAAGATGGACAATTGCTTAGAGGCTTCCTTTTTCTTGTATCTTTCAATATCTTTAAATGTGATCATACAAATAACATTTGAATCAACACAAGTTTTTAATCAATATAATGATACCGTGCTTTTAACTTGGGTATTGATTTAATCTCTCAACACTTGACTTGATACATCTTTGCTATTGACATGATTAGATTTATATTCTTTGTTTCAATTAGCACACATGAGAAGGTTTAATGACATCTGCATTTGTCAAAAACAGTCCACTGCTTTTCCTAGGAATTTTATATCGTTACAGAATCTAGATTACAGATTCTTAGGGTGTTATTAGTACTTTCCTTTGTGATGTTTCTTTTTAAAGAGGCAAAAAGATATTTTCATGATTCATTCCAACCACATGTATATACAGTATGAATAAGTATGACTACATTAGAAGTTATCCAAGAGAAACATTCTGTTGTGTAAATTATTAAATAAAGGGAGCAAATGTATTAAAGTGGACCTGTCAGGTCCACTTAACTGGCTTTTATAGGAAGCAGGGAGTTGTCTTAGCTGAATGTTAAAAGCTGTAGTAGAAGAAGCAAACTCCCTGCTTCTTTTCTCCTCCAATGCCTGACTTGAATCTTTAGCTGGGTTGGGCGGAGATAAATGATGATTGACATTATAGCTCCTCCAATCAAATCCCTGCTCATGATACTCCCTGCTTGCTCAGTGTGAGGGGTGCCTCAAGGCTCTGTTCTTGATCCTTTCCTATTCTCCCTGTACACTCTCTCCCTTGGTGATGTCATCAGCTCGTTTGGTCTTAAATACCACCTGTATGCGGATGACACCCAACTTTACTTATCTGCCCCTGCGCTAACACCTGAAGCCAATACTAAAATCTCTAACTGTCTCCTGGCTATCTCCTCTTGGATGGCCAGGTGCCATCTCTAACTAAATCTTGATAAAACTGAACTGATTATTTTCCCACCTAAACCTGATCCTGCTACCTCCTTTTCCATCTCAGTTGATGATGTGATCATTAACCCTGTTACTTCTGCATGTTGTCTTGGGATGATTTTGACTCTACTCTTTCCTTCTCCAAGTACATTGCTACCACTGCTAAAAACTGTCGCTTTTTCCTTCGTAATATTGCCAAGATACCTCCTTTTCTCTCTCCAGCCACTGCTATTACCCTCATTCATGCTCTTGATTTATCCCATTTAGACTATTGCAATGACCTTCTTACTGGCCTCCCAGTTTCCCATGTTTCCCTGCTCCAGTATATTCTAAATTCTGCTGCTAGAATAAATTCCCTCTCTCTCCTGAAGTCTCCCTCACAACTCCTGTCTGCTCCTTGGTTCCCAGTTAATAATGTATGATTTACAGTGTCCTATTTTTGAGATTTAAATCGCTTCACTCTGCTACCCCTCCCTACATATCTTCCCTTGTTCACTTGTATGCGCCTAGCCATCAACTCTGCTCTTCACAGGGCAACCTTCTTCAGGAACCCCTCACCAAGACTGCCCGTTCTCGTCTTAAACCCTTCTCTCTTGCTGCCCCTTATCTTTGGAATTCTATACCCCTCTACCTCCACCAAGAGCAATCCATCAATATCTTCAAATCTAAATTTGAATTGTTAACTACTGGAAGTGATTATGTTGATTGTTGGCCAACAAAGCCAAGTTTTTGTAGGCATAAGTCTCCATTACTCATGGCATAATTGATGCATTTTCACCTCTTCTTCTCTAGCGCCATCACCTTTAGATTGTGAGCACCCACAAGCAGGAAGCTCTGTTCTTTTGTATCCCTCTGTTACTTTAAGTAACCTTATTTCAGTCAAGGTTTGTCTCATTCTAATTTTAAGTACTGCAGAATAATTGGGACTTTCTAAATAAAAGATAATAATAATAATAATTGTTAGCGCTTCTTTTCATTTATAAAAAAAATTCTAAGTACACATCAGATAGCAGATAATTAGTGAAGCTGGACATCTGCAATGTCATAAGGTGGAAATCCAAACTGAACCCCTGCCTACTGACCTTACCTTTTAGTGCCCCAGACTTTCTGCTGAGCTACAAACTGCACACTGTAGAAATAGAATGAAACAGTTCACACAAAAGGGAACAAACAACTCAAAGACATAAAACAGGCCAGCTTGGTACACAGTAAGACAAGAACTCAGGAATACTTTAGCGGCATGAAGATAAAGCAGTGACCAGCTTGGTGTCTGTGCTGACTGGAATAGGCCTTAATAAGACATTTTAACACAAGAAAAGTTGCTAGAAATACATCACAATGCTGGAAAGATGTTTTCAACAACTACTTTAATATGGTCACAGAACTCTTGTGACCTTTACTATTCATAAACTACAGTGTTTCCATTATATTTATATGTATATATGTACATCAAAAAATTCAAAAAGGTTATAGTGCACTACTTGTCTTCATAGTAAAAAAAAAATCGCCTGTATTTTAGGCTACATTTAATAATCACATCTTGTGAGGGGATGACAAATTCAGTCTGTATCTAAACAATCAGGTGACAGGACTGAATAAGGATGGTCAGATCAACAATTTGGCTAATGAACTGCACAAGTGACAATAGATTAGCTACTGTACACTGCTTTAACATCAGTATAGGAAATACATTATCAACGAATAAAGTATTGGCTGAGATTAAATTTCAAGCAATTTTTAAGAAGACATTTTTTTAGTTCTGAGTAGAGATGAGTGACAAGCTTTGTTTCAATTCAATTCCATTTGCCAAATTAAAATAAAAATGCTGTGTCTGGTTCATTCACAGAGAGGAGAAAAATATGGCTACTTTCTGTCTACATGGAAAAGGCTTATACAGTACAGGCAGAGAGAGACACGCACCTGCCAAATCAGATTGTCATAAAAGGAATAATGTGAATAGTCTGCTGTCTATCACTTGGCATTTGTCACAACCAAACCCCAGGGAAAACAATGTAGTTTCAGATTTGGTAGTGTCCCAGACATATCTGACAGGAAAGGCTGGAGTTCAGACTAAGAAATGTTAACAGGCAGCAGGGTTTATAGCAGGATTCAGATATATGCTGAGAGTCTGGATACAGATCACACTCGGATTAGGTGCTCACCTAATGTAAACTATATAATTTGTAGTGCACAGATACTGATTTAAGCAGGCAGACCACCAGTGCTCTGTTTAAAGACCTTTAGAGGCCCAATGACTGGTTTCCTAGCAAGCTGATAGAACAGACCAATCACGTAAACTGTAAAAGGGAAGGTTTCGCAAAGGGCAGCATTCTCCTTCAACACACCTTAAAAAGTACCTGAAATACTTCAACAGAGGTCAGATGCACTTTCCCCTCAAAATGTAAAAAAAATGCAATATCTTTAGCACAGGAGTGGGCAATTAATTTTCCCATGGGGCCAACATGAGAAATTGGAATGGTTTTAGAAAGCCAGACTAATATACTTAACTCAGTTCTACCCAATACCTATACTGTATAGTATATGCCATAGAGTCTATAAGTACAGGGGGAAGGTGACATTATTAACATCCATGGGCCTTAATTCATTAAAGGTACAAGGCATGTGAAGGTGACTTACAGTAAATAATATAATAACATTACAATAATATTATAAAAATATACAAAACCATCACAAAAAAAGTACAAAGTCACTTTTAAGTTTAAGGTGATTATAATACTGACTAAAACAAACTGTGCAGCCTCCACTGTGCTGCCCCTTCCTTCCTACTCTCTACCCTCTGAAGGAGGTGGGTACTATCTTGGTACTCACCCCCGTCCTTCTCTGTGTCCCTACCACTTCCCTGTCCCAGCTCCATCTGATCTACTGCTTAGCCTTAGCGCTACAGCGTTCCTCTCTCACAGGAAGTTGAAAGTAAACATTTCCAGAAGGGCCAGGCCAAAGATGTCCGTGGGCCAGATTTGGCCCAAGGATGGTAGTTTTCCCACCCCTGCTATAGCACAAAATATTCAAATAAAAGCTGTATCAATCACATTTACCCATACCCTTCTTGTGCACTGCCTATTAAGTATTCCTAAAGGAGCTCTATAGGCTCATGATCTCTAGTAGTGATTTGGAAGGGGGAGAGGGACCCCCTACCCCATTCTCTTAGATGTGGCCAGCAAAAGGTACTCATCACTGCTGAGGAGTCTACACTTATATATTTAGTGCCATGATTGAGGGCTTGTCCGTTCTTTTTCCTTGAGTTTGGTACTAAAATAAAACCTAATATGCCCCAAATCTTTAGACCCTCCATCCTTTAGTTATTTGTGGATTGAGAGGTCTGAGTTGGGACCCCCCCCTCTGTAAATACTGGGCTGAGAGGCCTTAAAATATACTCCCAGTCCTGAAAAAATGTTTTCTTATCTGGTCCAGGATCTTCCTCTTCCAAGAAAATGGCCATCTCTTGCTTTCTATACACCCTCCTTTTGCACAAAGTGGAAATAAATGACAAAAATGAAATGCAAAAAACCTCTTAATTTACATTAAAAATAATTTACCCCAACAGTGCTGAACTTAGGGGTAGGGGTTTTGCATTCAGTAAGCAGATACTTTATCTCAGAGAAAGACCTAAACTGGGACAATGAGAAAGCTTAGAAGTGGGTGTTTACTAGTACTATACAGTGTATACACATAAAAAAGATATAATAAAGCCTTAAAATAAATATATTTATTCATTAGAAGATGCAAGGGAAATCAAATTATCTTTTTTTGACTAGGATTCTGAATCAATTGTGGGTTAAAAATGACCAGTCTGTCCATTAATTTACTTGGCAAGACTGAAAAAGTTGATGAACCTTATCTTTGTGATTTTGACACAACCTTTGTGAGGGAAAATTGGTCATTAATCTAGTCCTCAGCTGCCAGGTCTAATGCTGGACAAAGGACCTTGTCAATAGTAGTAGACACGGTTCTATAAGATGTACTGGGTGTCATTTACTTACTACCCACAGGGGCAAATCATTTTATAAATATGTCATATGTCACCTAAGAATAACCTGTTAAAGCATGTTTAAACATTGCCATTAATAAGTGAAGTTAGTGTGAACCCAGAAAAGAAGACAAACATCACTTATTTTTTAGGTAGTCTCTGACTATGCACTTAATTATTATATTAATATAATGAATAATAATTATTATATAAATGATATATGTCCATTGCACTGTGCATATATTCTATAAAAAAAAAACAAGCATTTAATTGTTCTAAGATGCTAAATAGCATGCGCTCTGTTTTTGTTGAAGCAGGTTACACCATTTTGATCTGTCAAAAAAAAATGAATGAAATATTAATAAGAATGGTAATACAGTTCCCTTAATATTTTATAGCTTATGAAAGACCCTTGCAGTAAGGTCAGGTTTACACCGTGTAAGAATGCTCTTTCAGCATTTGCAGCTATGGATTGTGAGTGGTATAATGTTATAATTCCTTGCTAACTTGGAAGATAAATTGTATTGAATTGTATACCACTTAAATCTGCATATAAATAAAACATACTGCATACTATCAGACAGAGTTACTCATAAAGAAGTAAAACACAATTACAATAAATTGTAGTTGACATTAAATACATTCACCACTCGCTACATTTATCAATGCAACTTAGCTGCAAACATGAGATACTAAGCTGTCAAGCTTCAAAGAAAATGACAAAAAATGTCTAATTCATGTAAATAATGTATTAATTGAAAAGAACAAAACAATAATAGCATCATAATGCAATGTAATTTATATGACCATAATTATCATGGGGAAGTTAAATACGGGCCTACTATACTAACTTCCTAATTGTCTTAGATTCTTGTTTACTTTCTTGTTATTGATGGTATCAATGGAATAACGATGAGTAAATTGTTTTATGGCTTGTTTTGCTGAATCTACCAAAAAGTTCCGGGTTTGTACAAACATTTGCACAACATCTAGTTCTCTTTTGGAGTTGTAAAAGATCAGTGATTGGCCAATTACAATGCCAGGTGAAGAGCAAAACTTGAGTTACAAAATAAGGGGGTAATTCAGCAAAGTGCGAACTCACCTCGCGATCCATTGATTCACTTCGCTGAGACTGTTACGCTCTTGCTTCTCTCCTACACTCGGACATCACCGAACGCTTTAAAGGTATTCCAGTCTTGGAGAGGCGACTCGAGTGGTCGCGAGGTGAGGCGAAGTACCTTTAAAGCATTCAGTGATGTCTGCATGTAGGAGAGAAGCAAGCAACTAACAATAAATCTGCCAACAACAATAATTTACATAAAATTACAGCTCTTTCAATGTAGTGTTACATCATCATGCACAGACTCATCATTCCATTGTTCCATTCTCCTGGACTGGGAGACAGATGTTGGATCACCAGATGTCTTTAAACTGAAGCTCATAAGTGGCTGACATTCAAAGGTCAAAGGTACGCATGTTTCACCATTCAACATTTCCAACATCTTCACTCCTTAAGGAAAACAGAAAGTCATATATTAGAATAGCCTGTACACAGCCTAAACATTTTCATCCAGAGATATGAGGCTGTCAGAATAAAGCACTGTAGGAAAATTATTGCAATGTACAGGGGACCTCTTTGAAAAAACATACCAGGTTCCCTTTTTCTGATATTGGTCACCTGAAGGTTGTAGCATTGTGAATAAAATCCTTTAACATCTTAATCAACAGTACGGCTATCAAAATTGCAAATGTGATTTGATTGAAAGTGACAAAACACTTTAGTAAAACCCAGAAAGATATGGATGTAAGTTTGTCAATTAATATAAACTGATTTATAGCTCTTGCTCAACCAATATGTTTCCTTTAATAGATTGTTGACAATGGATCTAAGAAAACCCACTGCATAAAGCAATGTGCATTTTGACAAGTAAATTAGTGCTGATTCTTGTCTGTATTTAATTATCTGTAAATGTTATATATAATAAAAATGACATGTAAAAAATAAATGAATGGGAATGTATAGATGACATCCATAAAAAAATCCCTTCAATGACAATAGCAGATTGCATTATTGTCAAAGATCAGATGCAAGGCATTCATTTAATTCTATGTATAGCGGTACTTTTCTGATGAACTCAGCAATATTAATGAACAAGTCTTGAATGGTGTATTCTATATTGGGCATGGAAGTGTTATACTCTGTGTCTCCATTAAAATATTTCAGAGGAGTCTGAATGAATGCCATAGACCCCTACTTACCTTTTGCAATATATTATATTTCTTTTATAGTATTTGCTTTTGCTATAAATGGCCTTTTTGTATCAGTTTAAAATGATTCACATGGGAAATCCACCTGCTACTACATTTAATGCTTTGTTTCTCTGCGAGGCCCTTTGCAATTACTGAATTGTGCAAATATAATTTACTTTGTGTAAAATCTAATCAGTTACACAGTGTAAAAATAAATCTATATGCAGGAGAAAAAAAAACATTTCTTGGAATAGGTATAAATTACAATAAGAGTTAGTAAACACATATATTAGGAATTAGGATATTCAACTGCAGCATTGCATGGGTTTTATGACTTAATTTCTTACACAGTCATATAGACTAACATGGTAGACTTGCTACATTTCAACCCATAATGCAAAGGTTCTTCTAGTTTTTTTAACTGTAATTTAGAGGTTTGCTTCTCCTTCTGTTTGGATTTTGTTTCTGATTCCATTGCTATATTTTGGTTTTGTTTAGGTTCTGATTATTTTGCCAACAGTTTTTGTTTTGGGTTCAGATGCTATTTTAAAAAAATAACAAACAAAGCCAAACAAACGAACATATTTTTTCTTGGGCCATTTTTGACCACTATACAGTGTTTTATGTCATCATTTGAATATTATAGTCTTTATTATCTTGGCTTCTATAGGGCCTGGGACATCTGCCAGTGCTTAGGTTTTATTCAAAATGAAGTCACAAATGTACCCATGTAGCTTTTATGCCATAATATACAAAATAAAACCACAAATATGCCCACACAAAAAAAAATGGAGGTGGAATTTACCACATTCATGACACAATTCCTTTGGCCACCTTCTCTGATGCCAGAAAGTACAGGGCTCCCAGTTAGCCTTCCATTTCCAGGTTTGGGCAGCCAGTCCCAGCTGCTGATGTCATTAGTGATGTCAGCTGTGGGAAATTTAAACAATAAGTGCTGTGTGAACACAGCGGTAGATTATCTATGTCTGCCCTTTGTTGCTTAATGTGTTGCCTGGTGGTATGCTTCAATTACAAGTGCTTTCATTCTTCCACTCTGCTTCTGACAGCCTTCTTCAGCTCTATGTGTTCATCTTGGGGATCAGCTCTGTTACAACCTACTTCTGTCAAGAGGTTTTGCAGTGTCCAAGTCTCAGTAAGTCTCCCCACATCTAGCACTGCAACTTTGCCTATGTACAGCACTGGTATGTCCCAGCAGCATTAGAGCCAGGAGTAATAATCCAAGGAGAGGATCTACGTACACTTTCAGTGTGTGCTCAGGGGTGCTGTGAGTGATGATTCAACTACATTGCTCCAAGTATGATCCTGCTCTACGTGACAGTTCAGCTGATCCAGGCCTCTTCCAGAGTTCCCACATGAGACTATCCAGCTGCCACCAGTGGGGGAGTTAAGCTGAGGGCCGTGACTTGGAAGGGTCTCTACTGCAAAGGCCATACCCCCTTGCTGGGGTTTCATGGTGAAGACCAGGGCATCCTTAAACTCCACGCTTCAATATTAACCAGTGTCAACTCCTGCTGTGGTTTAAAGTCACTAAGTTCCTGTGTTTGTTTCATATGCACATTTACTCCTCTTGAGGTGTACCCCCATGTTCCTGTGTTTACCTGCACCTCGTCACTGTACACCTTAGTGCCTCCAGAGGAGTACCACCTTGTACATGTAACCCTCACATTTAGTATGCCTTAATGCTTTTAGAGGCATAACAGCCTCTGGGTGTGCTATAGTGCCTGTAGTGGTGACCCAGTACCATGGTAACTCCCTTTTGATCCATAAGGTCGGTCACACTGTTACACACAGATCCAAAATGGTGCAAGAGCAGCAGCTGAGTTTCAATACAAACATTTAAATGTAATTAAAATCGCATGAATTTCAATAGGAAACCCATTTCTATTTAAACTTTCACATTTTAATGAAATACAAATTAAGAACCCTTGTACAAACCATGTGTATAGTTCATACTTGGTTTATAATTGATCAAATTTATTATGGCTTGATCAGAAAAAAAAATCAAAGTCGTTCTGAAATTCAGACGAATATAGGCAGCGCTGGAAAATGGATAAAAAACAAACAGAAAACAATAGGGAAGCTCCCGTAGTGTAATACTGTATAATGTAGGTATCACAAAAATAATGCAACGTATAATGACAGCAAATATCCTTAGAGGTGAGATATTAGGAATCCATGAGATTAAATTGTGTAGATATAGCAATAAGATTTCACTATTAAAGTGCAGTGAACAAGGATGACTTCCTAAGTAGATACATAAATATTAAAGATGGATGTAAACTTCAGTGTATAATAGTGTTTTAGACCCATTTATTTTATCACTTGCATTTGTTGTATAAATTATATTTTAATCATAGGGTGCTATACCCATTGTGACAATTTGACTTCTTCTAGTCACATTGTCTTACTCCCTTCCTTGAACAAAATCCAACCTGTCTCAGATCAACCATGTTGAATTGGCTCAGATTAATAATAATTAGAACTGCTCATCATTACAATTAATAAAATACATTAATAGAATAATACATTTTTGTTTAAATAGTGCAGATATCATTAGTTTGGGTTCATATGGAACTTAAGATTTATATACCAATTTGGGATTTTAAAGTAAAGCACTAGCAATGTAGATATTATAGCATCTTTTGACAAAGAGTACAAGCTGCGTATTTTTTACCAAAACATTGAGTATTTCCCAGTCTGGACAATTTAGACCATATTGGCCAACAGTCTATCCATATATGGGCATCCTCAATTATTTCCAATTAAACAACTTGTGATCTTATTGAATCATGGTTCACTGTTCAATCATCAAGGGGGAGTATTTATGTGGGAGCTTCAGATCAAACAACCATTGTTCTAGTAAGACCTAACAAGTGTTCTGATTTTTAGCCCCCCAGAACTATTGAAATGCTTAACCAAAGAAATAAAAATAAAAAAAGCAAGGTAAGTTATCAAAATATATCATTTAAAAGTGTCTCATGATCTCTTTATTTTGATGTTAATTTGGTTTACTGACCCTAGCATTCAGAAAAAAAAGTCTTTATAGTATATTTCAATATACTGTATAGTCTAGGTATATAAAGGATATTTCTGATTAGGAAAATACATAATACAAATATAATAGACAAATCACAGAAAATAAATAATAAATAAAAAACAAATATTGCAATGAGATCAACATCATGGGTCACATGGAAGAGGTCCGTTTTCCCTTTAAAGCATATGTGGAAAAGAAAAAGGAGTACATGTATTTTTATATCTTGCAAATATTTGCATTTTTAAGGGAAAAAAAGGAAAGCTTATTTGCTTTATTTTTAACCACAAAGAAAGGATCTTGCTATACAAGATGAAGGTTTAGCAGTAGGGTGCGAAATAAAACTGCACAATTTATTCTGCCATTACACAATCAACAAGCCTGCTTATTAGTAACTGATATTAATCCAGCAACACTGTACAGCAATTCATTTACAATCGTGCGATCGTAAATCGATCGAAATTCCAATCGTGCGATCGGAAATCGATCCAAATTCTACACGTGCGGTAAAATTTGCGATCGGGCGGAAAAATTCCGCCTTTAATAAATTTCGCCCATTGTGTATTGCACAAGTGAGATTGAGGGAGAGACACTAGGGGGTTGTTCAAAGAGAAAATTCAACAGGTATAGTGAATTTGTGCCAGGCCTTTGTGTTGCTACGATTTGACAGATCCTAACTGAATACTATTTGATTCATCGTACGATATAATCAGTCGACTAGTAGTGGACCAAGTGAGATGAAGTGATGTTATTTCTGCATGATTTCCATTTATCTGTTCAAAAGAGGCAATGTAAACATAACTGTATCATTCTTATAGGAATGCCAAAATATTAATAATAGGAAAGACTGATTATAAGGAAGGCCATTGTCGTCAGTTTTGCCACATTTTGGTCACCACTATTCTTGCTGTATAGAAGTCACTTGTCAAGAGTTATTGACATCTCTTTCTATTAATAGGTCATGTTGTCATTTGATACCTGCTATGCTGCAGTGCCATAATCTGTGAATCTCTCAAATCGTACAAGCTGTAAAATCATGCCTAGTGTCTCCAGGCAGCTTTCCCTGTAAAGTTACCAATATTGCTGCTTTTATCCCTAGAAATGTATTTCCATCAATTATTGTGTGACCTGTGAATTACCTCTGCCAGGCTTACCTCTAGCCATTGCATGCAAGGTATTTATTGCTTTACGGCACAGGCCTGGAGAAGTCTGCAAATTAAGTATTCTTTGAAGAATTATGGTTGCTTAGCTGCCTGCATCACTGGCTGAAAAGAATGTTGAAAATAAACAGAGCTTGGTCACTCTTACACAGAAGCAATGAAAGGGTGAATTAACCACTTGTTGGACAAAGATAGTTAACCTCTTCACTGCCATGACCCCTGGTCCGAGTCAACACAATGTACAGTTGTATTATGCCAAACTGAAGCCCTACTATCACTCCCTATTTTGCCCCTTCAATTTGGTGAAGTGATTTGGCAAATTTAGGGTAGTATACATTGAAAAAATTGCCACTCCAATGCTTGATAAATACCCACATAGCCATAGTATTTGTACACAAAGTACATTGGTTCTGAATTCGCCATGTTGCAAAAAGATAATGGAGTTTGATAAATATGCAAAGTAGGAGATGTAGCGACTGGGCACAAATTCACACTTATATGCAACTGTTCAGACATTGCTGATAAAAACCCTAGGCCTACAACCATGCAAATCACTGTTCTTAATGGATGAATGCAAACTTTACTTTAGTGTATTAAATCTTTAAAGTAATCATTTCAGCTGATTCAAATAAACTTCTTGCTTGAAAATAAACTTTTATTGAACAATAAGCCCATACAAATATATTTCTCTACAAAAGACAGATTACAATAACAATGGGAGCAGAAAGAAGTTGGTACATAGCTTAAAGTGTCTTGTATAAGCATCAGACATTGATTTAATATTAGCATGCAAGGCTATGATTATGTTGAAGAATTGAGTGTGCTACATTGTATATACATCTACAATCCATTAACTACTTTTATCCTTAGGGCACTAGTATAAATGCAGCAAGGATTTGTTTAAAACAGAAATATTTTCTGAATTTAAACCAGTACATGAATATATGTTTGGTGCAATGCCATACACGTTTTCTTCATGGTTTGTTGTCACTTTTTCTGTAAGGCCATTAAATTGCTGAAAAGATGTATTCTGTCCTCAAAATGCATCAAGCCACATATGTAAGGGCTGGGGCTAACAACAGGTGAGGAGAAGGAGGTAGCAGCAGGTCTCAGGACAACTGAGCTAGCGTACAGACCCTAAGGCGTGGAGTCTAAGGTAACCCCGGTTTTCACTTAGAGCCCTCGCAAGGAAGTTAGGCCGTAACTGCGGTGCGATTCCCAGGTCATGGCCCTTAGAGCTGTAGTCCAGGAGCATAGTATAGAAGCGGTAAGAGGTAGAGTCGTCAGGTCACAGGCTAGAGTCAGGGCAAGTGGCAAATAATTGTAGTCAGTATACAGAGCAAGGGTCAAGACAGGCGGCAGACAATCAGGCACAGAAGACAGGCCAAGGTCAAACACAGGAACAGGAAACACAGCAGACGCACCCAGGAACACCATAGGAGTTCTATAATCAGGCGCTATAGCTGAGGTTTAACTGGCTTAAATAGGAGCCTGGCAACAACGTGTCCACTTTTCAATGCCGCCATCGTGACTAGATCTGATACCAACACACCAAAGCCTTGAAAAGGACACTTGCCAAGTGCCCCAAACGGGTGCGACCAGAACACCAAGATGGCGACCACGACAGACGCCGACGCGGGACAGAAACAGGCGGAAGCAGGTAAATACCTCTACTTACGTCATATAATTCCATCCCCACATTTTTACCAGAACAAAAATGGCTATGGAAATATTTTTTGCATTGAAGTGGCTGCAATAATATTTTGTTATGAGTTTATTTTAAAAAAGCAATCTTACATATCTTTCTGTTTTCATAGTTTTAATACTTCATTTAACAATAAAGAAAAAAGTCTATAGAGGTCTAGTAACCAACAGCAACCAAAAAGAATTTGTCTTTCAGAATTCTAGTTTTTCTATATCAGTGAATGCTAAGAGTTGATTGGTTGATATGGGATTACTTACCCCTAAAATGATTGTCCCTATTAATTAACGCCCCTGATAGTTTTCCAATATTTTAGCTTGAGTTATTTTGATATATATTTGCCATTTAGAACTTCAAATAAAATTAGTAGCATTTTGCATGACTGGTCTTTTACATGACATGAATTAGGGTCTGAGTCAATTGCTTATGCATGTAAAGGAGAAAGGGGAGAAACCCCTTTTATTCACAAACTTATTTCAGACCTATTCAAGAAGCAGTGGAGAAGCAGGCAACAGCAGGGAATTGGGAATTGGGTTTTAATCCATTTGGCACTGTGTACAACAACAGAGCATGCAGGGAATCAGGCAGAGCAGGATAGTCATTAAAGGATCTTTAAAGGATCGATATTTTCAATTTTTTCCGACTGAAACTTTTCGATCAATATTTTACTATTGAAACATTTCGATTGTTTTTTGAAAAAAAGATCTAAAAAAATTGATCAAAATGTTTTGATTGGAAAAAAATCAATCAAAAATATCAATCAATATAATTTAATTGTGCACTCTTTTTTTTACAAAAAACTCAAGAAGTCAAAATTGATCTCCGATCAGGGGATCCATGGAGAATTAAAACAACGTCAAGTGGTCCTTGGGTAAAAAAAAGTTTGGGACCCTCTGATATAGGGGCTCTCTCGTTTCATTTTTTTTTTCTCTTTGGGAAGTCATTTAAAGTCATTGAACTCACCAAATAAAAATAATGACTGAAATTTCAGCATGCAATCATTTTTAAAAATCTGCCCTCACCTTATTTTCAAAAATGTAGTAATTTAAGAAGTAATTCAATTAGAAAGTTGAAATTTTGAACCAGTGCTTCACCTTTGCTCAACTAAATTGGAGCTGATTTTTTGCATAAAAATTGAAGGCAGTCTTTTGAACAGTGACAATATCTCCTCCTTTTGATAAAAACAGAGGGCACATAAGAGTCATCTCATTAGAATATATGTGGCTCCTTCTGTACTCTCGCTATCAAACCTCTGTAATGTCAGTTGTCACTTATTAATGACAATTAACAAGTAATCAACGGTGAGACTGTTTGAGCTGCAACTTCCCTGACAGGTGCAGAAAGAACATTGTAGATTGCTGTGCAGTGACATCAAATCTTCAAAGGGAGCACCACATTTCCATAAATTATTACAGAAATTGTCTTTCAAGCCTATTCTCTTTAATCCCATGTCAACTGAGTAAGAGTATGCTGCTTAATGTTTCTACTGACCATTAGTAGAGAGCAATATCTCTTTCAAAGAAAGAAATTGTTGGAGATTTTTTAATTTTAAACATGTATTTATTTTTTAATATTATCTAAACATTTTATATAATCTTTTTAGATATTGCCATTTGAGATATGTTTTCTTATTTAGAAAAAAGTTATAAAAATAGAATAAAATGGCATCATTTTCATTTGTCAATGTACAATGTGGGCATATAAAGATTACATATAGAATAAAGCACATTCCTTGAGTCTTGATAACATTATAGTTTAAGGAAAAAGGAGTGACATTTTGGACCAGGTACCATGATGGCATTGTTGCTGGCTAAACCAACAGATTGAGTCTAAGGGACACCCAGACATTTTTAACCTCTGTGAGGAATTTCCGTATTTTCCGGACTATAAGGCGCACTGGATTATAAGGCGCACTTTCTATCAGTGCCTTTTAAGCAAGCTTCCTTTGTATATAAGGCACACCGGATTATAACAAAAAATATGAACATAAAAATGTGTCTGAGCAGCGCTGAATAATACAATATAGCCAATCTCCAAAAATAATGTCCAAACAATTGAGTGCTGTTTCCTTGTTCGGGAGTCCACTCCTTCCTCCCTCGTGAGTAGAGAAATTCAGCAAAATCTGGAAATAAGGAAGCGCACAA